>ML283365.1:0-10317 GCA_005239495.1 Nicotiana undulata | reverse complement strand
ATATATATATTATAGTTTTAGCAGAGTTAGATTTATCTTTTCTTAGATGCTCATGGCTATTGACTCCAGTTCTTGGGAGGTTGGTTAGACTATTATTGGGACGTTAAGACTTATTTATATAAATTGTGATGTGGTTGCTTGATTATTATTTAATTATGAACTATTATAATTGAATAAATGCGTAGTAAAGTGATGGTTGGCTAGCCTAGTTCCACGATAGGCGCCATTACGACCTGTTAGGATTTGGGGTCGTGACATCACGTGAAAGAGAATTGGTCAACAAGGCCTTAAATGAACGGCTAAAAGAACAAGGCCGCCTTTTATGACCAACGAAAATGAGTGAAAATGACACTCGTTAACCATTTTTAAGCATGCTCTATAAAATATATTCATACTTTATACGGAAAAGGGTCAGGTATACTCATCTACTATGATATATGGTTCAATATCGTCCCCCATTATATTTTCTACCCCTTAAAGCTCTTACCGTCCAATAAAGTTTTATATATATTCCTATTTTAACGGCTGGGACACATGGCACGCTCTAAGAAGACCAACAACCCATTACACTAAATAAAACAAACCCGCCCCAATTCCACTGCTCCGCCCGCCAGACTCATAAACCCATAAATCAAAACCCACCGTAAAAACACAAACAAAACACTAAAATTCTAGGGCTTCTTCATCGTTCCCATTCTGATAAACCCATAAATCAAAAACCCATTGTAGAAACACAATCAATACATCAAAATTCTAGGGATTCTTCGTCGCTCCCATTGCTAAGCATTCAGCTGGTCGGAAACTGATGTACAATGTCAGAAAATAGTTGTTCGTCGAAGAGGATCTACCGATATGGGGAGGTTGCTAATCATTTTACTTCAAAAGCTCTCTTAAACACTGATAGAAGATTTTACAAATGTCCTAAACCTGAGGTAGTTTTTATTTCTCTATTCCGATTCCTATTATAATTCCCAACTTTATAGTGTTCAATCTTTGAATATATTTTGTTGTGGTTTGTGTAGAGTGAAGGATGTGAATTTTGGGAATGACATGATGAAGAGTATCCTGATGCTGCTTTAATTGCAATTAACAATGTGAGATTAGAAGCTGCAAATCGCGAGATTAAGATGTTGAATGTTTCTTTGGAAGCTCTTAAGGTTGAAAGAGACTGACTGATTGAAAAGATTGAACTCATAGATTCTATGAAGAATTTTGAAGTTAAAAAAATATGAAATTGAAAGCAAAAGTGGTGAAGTTGAAGATGATCATCACAATGTTATGCTTGCTAATAGTTGGATTTGCATTCTCCTCTATAATGAAGTGAAACTATGTTGAAATTATTTTGTAGAAGGGGAATGTTGTATCTACAGTTGAATATTGGAATGTTGAACTTGTCATTTTATTGTGTTGAAATTATGTTGAAATATATCTGTGAACATTGACAGTTTCTATTAGAAGTTTAATAGTTGAATTTTATATTGTAATGACATTGTTAACTTAATGATTATTGGAATGTTTTTTATGATAATTCTGGCAGTTAACATTAGATGTTTAATGTTGAATTTTTTAAGTCATTGTTAATCAAATGCTAACAAATAGTAATCCCAATTCGAACATATATCTGGGATGCTCAAAATGAGCTTCTTCAAGCACACACAAAATTGCGCATAAACTGATTTAGGACAAAATCTAATTTAGGACAAAACTCAATGTAACAAATACAAACTGCTTCAGGACTGTAGTAACAAATACAACAAAAATTGCTTAGGGACAGCAGTAACAAGTTGCAACATAAAATTGGGCAGTAACTTCAACTGGGCAACAAAAATTGTACAACAAAAACTGGGCAGTAAAACCATAAAACTAGGCATTAAGGCATCAAAAACTGGGCAGTAAGGCCAAAAAAACTAAGCAGTAAGGTAAAAAAAACTGGGCAATAAGACAAAAAAACTGGGGAGTAATGCAAAAAAAAAAAAAAAAAATCTAGCTGACACAGAAACTGGGCAGTAAGAGTAACAAAAACTGGGCAGTAACTTCAATTGAGATAAACCAAACTACAAAATTCAACAAGTCATAATTCTGCCTATTACATCAAATTGGAGAAGTGGATGTCACTGCTATAACTTCAAAAACTCACTCAACCTTAGTCATAACAAGGCATCCAACTCTAAATGCTAACAAAAATAAACCAAATGTTTAAGTTTCACTTTAGCTACCAACGGACAAAAAGTTCCTAATTAGATTATCAAGGCCCCTTTCTTGTCTTCGACTTCCCAATTCTTTGTCTTGTTTGCATCTCCAATTGATTCCCAGTGATTGTTGCCTTTCCCTTTCATGTCAAGTTTACTGGGGAGTATGGAAGATCAGCAGGTTCACTTACCCCTGTGTTATCTCCTGTAAACTTGATTTTCCTTGTCCTAGTGTTCATACCAACCTTCTGCCGTTCCATATGTCTAGTTTGTGATTCTGATATAATACTAGGCCTTAATGGAGGTTCAGGACCATCATCAAAATCAGAAAAAACATCCAAAGTTGGAGTAAGCATAAAGATAAATGATTCACTGTTGCCAATGCCTTCACTTGTTTGGGACACTTAGGGTGCTGATAAATTGATACCTAGCAATACCTCATCATCATCAGTGTCTTCATTAATCAAAGTCCTTTGTCTTTTGGCTGGCTTCTTAGCCCTAAATGTCTGCCCATCATTTTCATTTGATGCTTGCTTCTTCTTTGTCACTTTCTGCACATTCATTGGCTGTTTAACGTAAAAACAAATAGTTAATATCAATTAAGTCTAATAACAAGTTCATAAATAACAATGGGTCTATACCTTTTTACATCTCCTTGCATTATGGTTTGCCTCTCCACGATTTCCAAGAGTCATAATTCTGCCTTTTCTAGACAGACTCCACTCCCCTTGCCTCTTGAATGCCTCATCCTTTTGTCTATCTCTTTTGACTTTAGGTGATCACGCTCAACTGTGTCTAAGAAAAGACTATGCGGGCGTTGCAAATATAATCTGGGGTATTATGCCCATAGTCGATCCCACAGGGACTTAACGTATCAAGAGAAGCTTTTAAAATACTAAATTCTTATTAGTCAACCTCCTCAAACTTTGTGAATAACAATTGGTGATGTGATTCTACTACAGCTAATTGAATCTAATAAATTAAGAATAACTATCAAGTAGTTGTAAACAATTGGAATAAAAGTCAAAGGTAATGGTTTTCCTCGTTGGTTCGTTCCCTAGTTGTANTTTGATTTGGTTGTCTCTATCAATCATGAACTCTCCAGTTATCGTAAATCTTTCTCAAGCATTTATGACAATTTACTAGACGCACTCTCTCGAGCTACGCTAGCTATATTTACGTTACGGTTCACTTTAGATTGCACCCAAGGTATATTATTTCTAACCCAACCTCTAAACCCTCGGTTATGACTTTCGTCTATACTCCGGGAGTGGTGTTGTTCAACAACTACCTAAATATGCACTCTTTCTCAAGCAGATACATAATAAATAGGAACCGCTAGTTGAGGGCCCTTCAACTAACTACAATCAAAACGTAGTTGAACAAATAGAGATGAATAACCAACTCAAAACTATATTAACATGCCAACAAGTTTATCCCCAACGGGTTTCACCAAAACCTTAGATAAAAATATTTAGCTACTCATAATAATAACAAAAACTACAAAATAATTCATAGTCAATGATAAAAGAACAAAAGAGGAGAATAAAGATTGATGCTCAATGTTCCTCCTTGCCTCTCGCCCTTGCTTTTGATGTTTTCTACTGTAAAAACTGATTCTCCCTCTGTCTTGGGCGAATACCTTAAGTTTTTATAGGATTTGGGGCTTAAAATCCCGTGTTTTGTACTTAAGTCCCTGAAGTTTACGCGTTCTGCCGCGGTCGCACCGCGGTTATGCCAGGACCTCGTCCAAACAGGCTCTCTAAATCTGCGGCTGCTTCCTACCGGGGTTGTACCGCGGCCGCGCCCGGACCGCGGCAGGCCTATTTCAGCTCTGCTTTTGCATATTACTTGGTGCACTTTGTGGGTATTATTTGATTGGCCTCTTTTTTCCGTAATTGACTCCAAAAATGTTCCAACGTCCTTTTCTTGTGATATTTCACCTGCAATGCACGAAAAGCACTAATCAGAGCATATTGTTATCGATATTTACATAAAAACGATACAAAATGTGGTTCCTAAGGGGCCTAATTATAGTCAAATTCACCTATTATCAACACCCCACACTTAAAGTTTTGCTCGTCCTCGAGCAAGTTAAACCACACTTTTAAGCCTACTCGTCTACTGCATTGCCCTTTGTATGTCACACCCGCCATTATAAAAGAGCACCCTAAGCATTGCAACGGCCATACCTCAAGTGAAGACTCTAATACCATTCCACACTTGGGCTTACTTTAAGAACTCTAGCTAGAAGTGAAGACTTACCTTTTCCTCCTGAATTACATGCCCTCGCATCACCTTTTTGAGAGAAGTCCCACACATATAAAATTAAAGAGATCAAGGGACTTTATATGGGAAGAATTCACTCACTCTCAAGAAAGAACATTCACATGCCACACAGATACACCATAAGCTTGCTCGTAGTGTAACGCTCTATAATCGAGTTGTTCAGTCTAAGATCAATAGGGCTTCATCTGGTTGTAATGTAGGCTAAGGTATGGGTAGGGTATATTATGGTATATTGACTAACCTCCCTAAGCACTTTTAATACATCAGCTTTATGTTTTGGCCCAATTTTCATGTTCTGCCCACTTATCTTTCCACACTTTCTTTCATAAGTCATCCCCCCATTTTTCTAGGTGCACTGGCTTTTTCTTGTAATTGGTATTTAGGACCAATATTTTCATTGTCCTACCTTCATTATTCATATCTCTTTTTTTTTTTTTTTTTTTTAGCCATTGCACCTTTCAGTTATTTCCCTGATCTTCCTTTGCCCACCACATTACCACCCCACACTTTGACTTTTATATACTCTTTAACAATTCAAGTGCTTACAGGAGGTACAAGGTTCGCAAAATCAAGTTACTCAAACATATGGAATAAGGCTGTTATAAGGTTAACAAGGAAACAAGCTATAGGCTCAAAGGGGTTAACTATGGTATACTGTTTACAGGTGGATACATAACTATGCAGGCTTCTCAAAGAAATGCCTATATCATCTCTAAAACCAAACAACTTCTATTTCGCTTCGCACACACACAGAGCAAGTTCTAGGTATCACATGCAGACATAGAATACATGAACTACCTCACACACACTTGGCATGTAACTCATTCCGAATTGGTTTGTCAACACACTCAAGTGAGTATTCAAGTCAGACGAAGTGTGCAAAATTAAGGCATAAGATTAAGAGTCTATAAGTGAGCCTAGGTGTTGCACCCTCAAGTACGTTTTGATTGTTTGCAGGTGTGTACACTGCGGGATGCCTTCTTGCCCTTACCCATCTTTGCCCCAAAAGAGTTCTAAGAGTCCTAAAAATAAAATCTACCTAACCCGGTTCAAGATAAACCCTTGGAAAAGAACCGTGGTCAAAAGAAAAACCAAGGGGGAGTTGCTACACTACCTCAAAAGAAAATAAAAAATCTTTTTTTTTCGACGTTGACCCTCAAGAAAGCCGTCGATAAGTGTCCATCGTCGAGCCAAGTCAGTGATGTTTAACGTAATTAAAACAAACTATTCACACGAACAAACCAACACAACTAATTGCATATACAACAACGATGAAGCAAATCTCCCACCCCACACAGAAAGATATGGCATGTCCCCATGACATTGAATAAAGATAGTGCAAAGAGGGGGTAAGAAGACTTCCCTCATGGTCACTCAGAGTCGGAGACGGAATTGGGGTCCATGTTGCAAGCCCTCCCAATGGAGCGGAACCATGCCATTATCCTGCTCTCGCTCTTGGCCTGCCGTCTGGACATAGCATCAAGGCGTACGTGTAGGCCATCTACTGAAGTGCGAAGATCCGCCACCTCCTCCTCCAACGAGAGCATCCGAGGTCTGCTAGACTGTGACCTGATGAAGGCCGCTCCAGCGTGGGGTCGCTGAGAGGGGCCAGCTCTATCGTAGGAATGCCGAGGGGGTTCCACGGGGGTGGCGTTGTCATCATCAGCATCAAGCTCGATGGGTGCAGTTACATCTCTTCCAACCGTGATATTAGAGGCTTGAAAAGGTGCCCTGTGACCCAAAGAACCATCAAGAGGGTTTGTGGGGACATCGGCTAGCCGACATAAGCGCGTCACAAGTGAGGGGAAGTAAAATCCTTTGGTTAACAGAGGTGACCGAAGAATCATTTAATCTCCAATAATTTTAGCTGCATCAGAGTCCCGCTTGTTGACAAAACACCAGACTAGCAATGCCCGTAAGCTGTTTACATCCTACGTGTTGCCAGTGGANGACGTGTTGCTAGTGGGCAAAAATCTGTTGCATATGATGTTGAACCAGCATTTAGCTTCCCAAGTGAAAGAACTGGAGTGGAGTGTGATGTTTTCCTTAATCCAGATCGGCTGTCCTCCCACGCATATTGTCTCAAGGAGAGTGTTCCAATCGACCCCTGAGGAGTGGTGGTAGTAATCAATGTCGCCCGTGAACTGTGGCAGCTGAAGGACATGACGAATCTTAGCTATGGAGGCCTCCACCACTTTGTCACGAACAATCACAGAGCGGCCCATGTGTTCCGGGCAGTTCGCATAGAACTCCCGGACAACCATCAAGTTGGCCGGTTCCGGCTCCTCAAACAAGAACTCCATCCCCCTTCATCTGATTTCCTCGTACATATCCGGGTTTTCAACCCGGAGTGCTGCCCGATCAATTGCTACCTCAGGGACACAGCTTTTCGTAGCCTTCACATGAAACCGACTCTCCGCCTCCTCCGACAGGAAACGAGATTCGTCCCAAGTTGGTGTTGCAGATGCGCTGGCCGTGTTTCGGCGCTTCCGGCGGGCCATAGTGCTTGTAAGGAAATCAGAACAATAATTAGATGCTACTCAGAAATGTGTCAGTTGGATGGGTACTCAGACTTCCCCACCCTCTGTCACCAAACACCCAACTTCGCCAAATATGGCCAGAACTAACAGTCAGTGGGGCACCCATGGCAAAATCGTACAATATGTGCCCCCACACTACTACATGGGTGTCAAGCTGCAACAAAATCCACAACCTACCCACATGGGTCCCCAACACAGAGTAATGTCATATATACGCCAACACCATGCTACAGTAGCCACCCCACCCCACATAATAATATTCGTAACCATGTAAGACACCCAACATTCATCACAAATCAACCCAACTACCATATATACCCAAACATGGTGGAAAGCAACCATGGACAACAAGAATCAAGATTTGGTATACAATAACTAACTACAAAGAAAAAATTGCGAGAAAAAATATATATATATATAGATATAAAAATAAGAAAACTTACTTGAAGGTCGATAATGGGGTCTTGGGGAGGAAGGAAAATAGGGGAGGGATGAGGGAATCCGTGTGTGTCCAGGGGGGGGGGACAAGGGTGGGGGGTTGGGTTTGAAAGGGAGAGAGGAAAGGAAGAAGAACATGAGGAAGAAGAAGGTGTGGAGGGTGGGTGTTAATGGGTGTTGATAGGGGAGGGGAGAGGAAGAAGAAGAATAAGAAGAAGAAGAAGAAGAAGAAGAAGAAGAAGGGGTGGAGAAGGGTTGTGGGGTTAGTGGGGTAGGAAAGAAGGATTTTGGGTATTAAAAAGAGAAAAAGAAAAAGAACTAAATAAAAATAAAATAGAATTTCGGTCAGAAGACTTACCTGGGCCTGTCGCGGTCTCACCGCGGTCGCACCATAGGCGCGGCACCAAACTTCTGCAAGGGTGTTTGGCCGCGGTCCCACCGCGGTCGCGCCGCGGGCGCGACACCCAAACTTCTGCAATGGTGTTTGGCCGCGGTCCCACCACGGTCGCGTCGTGGGCGCGACACCCAAACTTCTGCAAGGGTGTTTGACCGCGGGCGCGGCACCCAACAGGAAATTTTTTTTTTTTATTTTTTTTTTTTTTTATATATATGCCCAGGCTTTTTGTTTGACACCCTCCTAAACTCTCCTGCATACACTACAACATGTTAGAGATTACAACTATCATGGGTTGCCTCCCAAGAAGCGCTTGATTTAACGTCGCGGCACGACGGGTACAACAATCAATGGGTTGCCTCCCACAAAGCGCCTGATTTAATGTCGCGGCACGACGTAGATGGAGCGCATTTAAGAATCACCCAACCTCTTTGGTTCATCGAGGCGCACCACAGACAAATCCTTCGTTTCATCCATTCCCACGTACATTTTCAGTCTTTGACCGTTAACCTTGAAGGTGTTGGTGCCATTTTCACTTGTGATCTCCACAGCTCCAGATGGGAACACTTCTTTAACACAGTATGGCCCAGACCATCGGGACCTGAGCTTACCAGGAAACAGTCTCAACCTTGAATTTTACAATAATACCTTGTCTCCCGGTTTGAAATGTCTGTCCACAATATACTTGTCATGTAGCCTTTTCATTCTTTCCTTGTATAGCCTTGTACTTTCAAAAGCGTGATATCTGAATTCTTCTAACTCATGAAGCTCTGTCAGTCTATTTTCTCCACTAGCATCGGGGTCCATGTTCAATTTCTTTAAGGCCCACCAAGCTCGATGTTCAAGCTCCACAGGCAGATGGCAGGCCTTCCCAAATACCAACTTATATGGGGACATACCGATTGGTGTTTTGAATGCTGTTCTGTAGGCCCAGAGTGCATCGTCAAGCCTTTTCGCCCAATCCGTTCTCGTGGCGTTTACAGTTTTTGTGAGCACACTCTTGATCTCTCGGTTAGAGACCTCTACCTGCCCACTTGTTTGGGGGTGATACGGGGTGGCCACCCTGTGGTGCACATCATATTTAGTCAGCAACTTCTCAAAGACCCGGTTGCAGAAGTGAGTGCCCCCATCACTGATAATAGCTCTTGGAATTCCAAACCGGGTGAAAATATTCTTCTTCAAAAACCCCACCACCACTCTCGAATCATTGGTGGGGAATGCTGCAGCTTCCACCCATTTGGACATGTAATCGACAGCAACCAGTATATACTTATGTCATATGAGCTGACAAAGGGACCCATGAAATCGATCCCCCAAACATCGAACACTTCCACTTCCTGTATTGGCTTCATAGGCATTTCATGGCGACGGGATATGTTTCCCGTTCTTTGGCATTCATTGCATCCTTTTACCCATTGGTGTGCATCCTTGAAAATTGTTGGCCAGTAAAAACCGGCCTCTAACACCTTTGCTGCTGTTCGGACTCCTCCAAAGTGTCCCCCATAAGGTGACGCATGACAAGCCTGCAAAACCGAAAATTGTTCCATCTCAGAGACGCATCTACGGATCATGTTATCAATGCAAATTCTGAACAAATACGGTTCATCCCAATAATAATTCCTACAGTCACGATAAAATCGTTTCTTTTGCACAGAGGAGAGCTCGTACGGGTCTATGCCACATGCAAGGTAATTAGCAATGTCTGCATACCATGGCACCTCTTCCACACTTGTGGCTAGCAACTGCTCGTCTAGAAAGGTTTCCAGAATATCCTCAGACTCGGGTGCCTTTTCAGCACATTCAAGTCGTGATAAATGATCAGCGACTTGGTTCTCCGTTCCCTTACGGTCACGAATCTCCAAGTCAAACTCTTGTAAGAGCAGTACCCAACGAATTAGGCGCGTCTTAGACTCTCTTTTCTCAACTAAGTACCGAATGGCTGCGTGATCAGTGTACACAATCACCTTTGACCCGATCAGGTAAGACCTGAACTTGTCGAAGGCAAACACTACAGCCAACATCTCTTTTTCTGTTACCGTGTAATTAAGCTGAGCTCCACTCAATGTCCTACTTGCATAGTAAATTGGGTGCATTACCTTGTCTCTACGCTGCCCCAAAACGGCTCCCACAGCGTAGTCACTAGCATCACACATGAGTTCGAACGGTTGCTCCCAGTCGGGAGCAACTATAATCGGTGTTGTGACTAACCGCTTCTTTAGCTCCTCAAAATCCACCCTACAATCATCAGAAAACACAAATGGGTTATCTTTTTCTAGTAACTTACAGAGAGGGTTGGCAATTTTGGAAAAATCCTTGATGAATCGCCGGTAGAATCCGGCATGCCCTAAGAAGCTACAAATAGCTTTGACTGTCGCAGGTGCTGGGAGTTTTTCTATCACATCGACTTGGCTCTGTCCACCTGAATACCTCTGCTCGAAACTAAATGCCCCAAAACGATTCCTTCGTG
>ML283360.1:0-14841 GCA_005239495.1 Nicotiana undulata | reverse complement strand
GATGGGTTGGTTGAGTAAGATCATGTCAGCAATGAAGAAAGAATTTCGGTGGGGTCTAAAGTGGTGCAAGGAGTAACTTCATGCCAAGTGGGAGAGTCCCACCGCCTGCAATTGGGTTGCAAGATTATCTTCTCATGGGGTTGCGGATTATCAACGTATTGGCAAGTTATTACAGCTAAGGGGAAAGGAGTAAAATGGTAATTGCGCATGGGATTTGATAAATGTGTGCAAAAGTTGGCCTTATTAGACCAGGGATAGGCTTTGGAAGATTCAGAATTTATGCTTAATGCATAGGCGAGTTATAAAGGAAGTGACTCAGTCACGTGCTTCATTGAGAGGGTGTTCGTGTGCTAGGATATCCTTGGAGTTGATTGTATTCGGGGCCAAGTCAGAGTGGATGACTCTCAATGGTGGTCCTAATGAATCCGAAAGCTAAGAATGCAATGCTTAAAGGTTTCATGTCCGCAGTATGGCTAAGGATCGGGCCTTGCAACAAATTGTGATAGGAGGCCCGGAATGTTCCATGATGTTTTTGTCTTGTAGTATAGTATTGGAGGAATGAGAGAAATGAACTCCGAATTTAGAGAAAGATTATCAGGATGGGTATATCAGTCGAAGATGTGAATGCGCACAAGGAGGGTATGAGACGGTTTGTGGGGTTGAGACATCATGGTCTCGTGAATCAAGGCCACTCGGGATGAGTGAGGATTGAGTTCGTTATGTGTTGAATGGAGTTACTATTATTTCTGAGGAAATTAAGGATAATTAAAAGAAGATAGATTGGTTAGCCATGGTTGAAATGGCACATGTACGGCAGTGATCAGTTCCTTCAGTGTGATTCAGTTATGCATGTGGTTAGTGCCGGTGTGTGCAAGGTTTGTTTGCCGTCGTAATAGATTTTATTTGGATCCTGTCATGGGTAGGCGGATCTCGGAAGGATTATGGGGGTATAGACTAATATTTAAGGATTCACATACATTGTGAGTATGAAAATTCACTCGTGTGTTGTTATGGTCCTCTTGAATTGAGGTAAGTAAAAGGTTTCTATATGATGAAGTGTTCACCCTATTAGTGGTTCAGGAGTTACAATGGAATTCTTGCGCTATTTCATATCGGCATGTCAGGTGCAGTAAGCAGTATGGAATTGGAAGTAAGGATCAAGATTGCGGTTCGGTGTCAACAAGGATATCATGAGCTCAGATGAGCAAGAAAAACTGATTTGAATGTTCAGAGTAAGCTGGTGTTGTCTTCAGTGTCACCTGAGAACGGTGTTTGGTGAAAAAGGCTTTGCATCCTGGTTATGGGTTCTTGATTTGTTTAACATCGTTAGTGTGGTTGGTGGTATGGATGTGCATACTTGTTGCCTTGTGTGGAAGGTCTGGGGAGTGTGACCACGGGAAGATCGTATAAGTGTGACATGTAGTCACTTAATTGATGGAAGGCTTAAACCAAGTATAAAGAAGTGTAATATTGCTTATTTGAGAATGTATGCCTAGAAGGCATTCAGTTCACTTTGTTGTGGATTGCGGGGTGATTATCCCGACTATGATGGTTGTTCTTGCGTATTATGAGAAGAAGTGGGTTAAAATGGACCAAGGGAAGGATATAAGCCTAGTTCAGTGCGAGCAAAATCAGCTTGATATTTGTGAATGGATTTGAATAGGATTATGGGATCCATGTGAGTCAGATGTGTTTATTTCATGTAATATTATGATTTTACCGCGTGAGTATTGAAACAACTCGATAATTTCCTACGTGTTGAGATTCAGCGTAGTGATGGCGTTATGTGAGCAGAATAACTCTTGAGATTCAGATTACATATCGCACCTCAGTTGTGCTTGAGTGTTGTAGCATATGGCTCTATCAGTCTCCCCAGGATGGTATTATGCACTTAGCGTGCTAGTAACCGATATTCGATATTTAATGGTATGAGCAATTTAGCTCGGTGTGTATCTCCTTATGTAAATTTCATGTGTGGATCGGGTGGCATGCCGCCATGGGTATGTTATTTGGATCGGGTTGCACGCCGCAACAATGTGATGTTGAGTAAGGTTCCCTATACTATTTTCTTGTGTTTTGCTTCCTACTTTTCGGAGGAAGGTTCATATTAATTGCGTGAGTTGAGTAGTTCTTTGCATAGTTCGTTTTCTTTATGTATCGCGTTCGAGTTGTGAACTACTGGCGCATTGCGGCATCATGTGAAACTTTTGGTCATGTCTGGGATGATTTGTTGCCTGAGCAGTTCATACTGGGTGAGACGAGATTATTGGACCAGGGATCAGATCGATAAGATTATGTGAAGTACATTCAAGAACAAATACCATCATTTGGTTCGTGATAAGGTTATGATTCTAGTCAAGAGGAGGGAGTCAATTATTGGTTAACTCTGCAGTCGGTTGTGAATTTCTATACATTTCCTCCGTTGCGGTGGTATCGTAAGAGTTATGCCAGGACTTATATATATGTGTCCTGAGGTACATTGGGAGCATCAGATTCGTGAAATTTTGGCTATTAAGGTTCAGGGAATGCCATTGTGGTTAGAAGATGAATTATGCGGTGCATGGTGCTAATTCAGCAAAGGTATGCAGTCATGTTTTGGTACATCGTGTGGTAGTTTATACGGTGTTCATATATTGGAAACAAGCTTGGCAGAGGATTTCGGATGTTGAAAACCTGGTTCTAAGGCCCAGTTGCCTAAATAAAAGAGGATATCTTCGGAATTGTTCGAGCAAGTGTACTCAACTGGGTTGTAGTAGCACGGTCAGGTGCACGAGGTGTTAAACAGTAATTTCAGATAACTCCAGAGCAGTTCTTAGCACGTTCGAGGATGAACGTATGTTTAAGTAGGAGAGAATGTAACGACCTGACCGGTCATTTTGAACTCTAGCTCGTCGTTCGGCAGTTTGAGGTCGTGAGCAGCTTCATTTAAGGTATTATTACTCGTAGGCGTGGTCGGAGTTGAATTTCGGGAAGTTCGGAGTCAATTTGGAAAGAAAATTCTCATTTCGGAAGCCTTTAGCTGGAGGAATTGACTAAGATTGGATTTTTGAGTAAACGACCTCAGAATCAGGATTTGAAGGTTCCTACAGGTTCGTTTGATGATTTCGGACTTGGGTATATCTTCGAATCGGGTTTTGGATAACCCGGGAGCGTTTCGACGTATATTGTGGAAGTTAACATTTTAGAATAAATTTCATAAGTCTGGGTTGAAGTGCATTTCAGTGATATTGATGTCCGTTTGGGATTCCGAGTTTGGGAATAGTTCCTTATGGTGATTCTGGAGTTGAGAGCATGATCGGAAGTGAATTCGGAGGTCCATAGGTTATTTTGAAGTCATTTGGCTAAAGATAGAAATTTGAAGGTTTGTGAGAAATTCGACCGGAAGTGGAAATTTTGATATCGGGGTCGGAATGCGATTCTGAAAGTTGGAGCAGGTCCGTAATGTTGAATGTGACTTGTTTGCAAAATTTGGGGTCAATCGGACGTGATTTGATAGGTTTCAACATCAAGTGTAGGTGTTTGAAATTTCAAAATTCATAAAGCTTGAATTGGAGGGCGATTCATTTTTTCGGCGTTGTTTGATGTGATTTGAGGTCTCGAGAAGGTCCGTGGGAGGTTATGGGATTGAGCCGTATGATTGGACGGGGTCCCGGGGGCCTTGGGTGTGTTTCGGGGTAATTTCGGATCATTATTCCCTGTTTTGCTGTTGCTGTTTTCTGGTGCTGGTGTTCTCCTATGCGTTCGCATGAGGGGTGTCTCAATCTCATAGGCTATTCTAGGAAAGGAGGAAATTTCCCTATGCGTTCGCATGGGAATATCCGCGAACGCATAGGCTTATTTTGGCCCTAGGGATTTTTGTGTGCTTCACGTTCGCGTACTGAGGAGTGCGTTCGCGTAGGGTGAGGAAGTCAGAGGTCTGCGTTCGCATATGTCAGAAATTAGGCGCGTGAATTTTTCCCTTCGCGTTCGCGGAGGTGATGCCGTGAACGCAGTGAAGGTTGTTCCTGGGCAGTGTAGTGTTTTGAAAACGGGAAATTTGGCCATTCTTCTCTCATTTTCATTTGGTGTGGATGATTTTGGAGAGATTTAAGGGGGATTTTCATCAAGAAACTCTAGGTAAGTGATTTCTTCCCGTTTTTGAGTTAAACACAAGGTTTAAACATGGATTTGAACATGAAAAATTGTGGAAATTTGGGATTTTTGAAGAAAGACCTAGAATTTGTAATTTGGAATTTTTACCACGGATTTGAGCATGAAATTGAGAGTTAATTATATATTTGAATTCGTGAGGCTATGGGTAATCTTTATCTTCGAAATTTTTTAGAAATCCGGGCACGTGGGTCCGAGGGCAATTTTGTCAACTTTTCGAGCGGAATTAGGAATTTATATGAACTGAATGGTTATGCGTATTAGAGTATATTTTCATTAGTTTGCCTGTTATTTGGATAGTTTTGGGGCGTTGTGCATCAATTGGAGTCGTCGGAAGGGCTTGGAGGCCGGTTATGAATCTTCGGAGCGAGGTAAGTCTCCTTTCTAACCTTGTGATGGGGAAATGTCCCCATATGTGAACTAATTGAATATGTGCTACTATTTGCGGGGTCTACGTACGCACGAGGTGACGGGAGTCCGTGCGTAGCTACTATTACGCTTGTGTCTGGGTAGTCTAGGACCCACTAGCATGCTTTACGTGTTGTACTTGTAATTTTGCTAATGAAATTAGACTGTTGATATTATCGAATTAGTAGCTGAATACCTAAGAAGGTTAAAGTTTATTTTCTTAATCATCTAGAAAGAGAATTGAGTTTCCTTGGATATTTTCTTTCCTGGTAAAGCATGCTTTATTTTTCCGTATTGGTAACCTTATCGATAAGTTTATAATATTCAAAATCTTATCGAACTTGGAAACGAATTTCCAGAAAAGATTTAAATACTATTTTCGTGTCCATTAAAAGGGAATTTTATCACTTCCTTGAGTAACTGTTTTTTCACATAAAAATGTGAATCTATCGTGTGAATATGTGTATCTATGAGTACCTGAGTCGCATGTATGATTCACGAGCAGGATAACTCTATTATTTATATATGACCGCGTTGCATGATCGATTTGTGAGTGGGGTAATAGATGCATCTATGGTTCGAGCCGTTCGACCCTTCGACAGTGCACATTTTATTATTGTTGACCCGCTCCGTTCGACCCTCAACATTGCTTGCGCATGATAATTGCTGCGTACTTTCTGTGA
This sequence comes from Nicotiana undulata, assembly GCA_005239495.1. Lineage (NCBI taxonomy): Eukaryota > Viridiplantae > Streptophyta > Magnoliopsida > Solanales > Solanaceae > Nicotiana > Nicotiana undulata. The sequence goes on along the minus strand of ML283360.1, from coordinate 9,601 downwards.
TTTTTACCTGATTACTGGCCTGGGAATTATAAATTGTCAATTGAAATGATGAATACTTAAATTTAAATGTGAAAGAAGTTGCTATTTCTTGTCACTACTTATTAAATTACCTATGATATCCATGCTTAGTGTCACCCTTGATTTTTATTAAATTGACCTCTAGCAAGTGTCAAATTCGACCTCTCGTCACTACCTCTTCGAGGTTAGGCGGGATACTTGCTGAGTACACATTGTTTTCGTACTAATGCTACACTTGCTGTGCATTTTTATTGTACAGGTACATTCATAGCTGGTGGCTCTGCTTGACACAATGATGTGGCTGACTTGGAGAATTAGACGAGCTGCACCATCCGGAGACGACCCGCAGCCGGCAAAGTCTCCCTCATATGTATTGTATTTTGTTTTAAACTTCTTGTCTAGTTTGTACTCCAGACGAGTATTGTAGTACGTGAAAAATTCTTAGAAATTTGCGCATGAGTTTGGGTTGTATTTTATTAAATGGATTGTTAAACCTTCGTTACTTACTTAACAGATTTTTATTCACTTATTGTGTAATGAAATGAAAGTAACAAAAAATTCAAACGCTAAAATAGGAATTTAATTTAACTATTTTGTGTTGGCTTGGCCGACATTGGTGTCCGGCGCCATCATAACCTTAATGGATTTTTGAGTCGTGACAATCTAAGTATAGATGTTTTACCTCCTCATCTTTGGTGTCTTTTCACATCATCGATGACCCTTACTCACCTTGCGGTAATCCTTCTGTACCAAGGATAACATATTTTCTTACTCACGAGGGTGACACTTAGTGTAACTGGCACACATAGTCCCTTAAGCTTATCTTTGCTCACATTGTTTGATTCTAGGGAAGCGTCTTATTGAATGACCTTCCTCTGAGTTTCTTATGAATTTTCTTCTGTTGTCTATTCTGTTATCGCCGGAACGAAATCTAAAATTCTCATGATGTCGACCACTATCAAATCACTCAACCCCTAATTCATGTTTAGTTTATCTTGTTCACCAGCCCATACTGATTGCTATTGTTCTAAGGTCTAACTTTTCCTTCTGGTAGTCGTGTTAGAGTCACGAAATTATTTCTCAAAGTAAGGATATGACTTTATGGACTATACTCTTTTGTTGTCTCAAGGCTTGTCACCTCTCGTATTTCCCTTCACTTGACTATAGACTCTGTAATACTGTCATTTTTTTGATCTACCGTTGTCATCCATGTATCACGTCTTACTCATAATGCTCCATTAATTCTCTTCTTATTTCTTGCTAACATTTCTATCAATCACTTTATTCCGAAAACTTCGACAAGACATTCCTTTGCATTTTAGATCCCCTTGCTCCATACATGGGCTCTTCGGGTTGCTTAGCATTCCCTCCTACTAAGGACGTGAGCCATACTAAGGTACTATTTATCCATTGTAGGCTTCCAGTGCCTATGTTTGTAGTACTCATATCCAGATGTACTATTTTAAAGTGCACCATCTGGGTGTCTCACAAGGAGAATTATTACCACGTTTATAATATTCTTCGAAGATGTCCGCTAACGCTAACAATCCATCCAACATTTTGGGTTGCTCTAACCCTAGCCGAATCCCGATTTCCATCATTTTCTTATACTACTTATGTTAGCTCCCATATGGCATAACTTAGATCCGTATGGCCAATTGTACATACCTCTATTATTGTTAAAAGTAACTCAAAAGGCTTATATTCCTCTACCTGAATTGTAAATACTGATAATTCTTCATTTACTGGGCGCCTCGTACCCTTCTTTATCTTGCTTCTTTTACTTGTTGAAACTTGTATATGTCTTCTGAATCTCTCATTGCCTTTCACCTCACCATAGGGGTGGATAGATATCCTAGGCTTAAGGCTCCTCATCAAGAGGCTTACACGTCTTAGTACACACATGATCTAGTGAAGACCTTACATTTACTCATCATAAACATCATAAAAAAAATCGAGTCCCTCTGACTTAAATCTTCTATAGCCACATTCAATCTCATACCAATTGTAGGTATCGTATTATTAAGAATGAAATAGAAGCTAGGAGTTTGAATTCTTATAAGTGAGCTCTACCACACGATCTAGAGTAAGACGAAAGAGTGACATTCCTAAATGCCCCATAGCCTCCTGCTTATAAGTGTGGTGCACGAGACACCTATAAATAAGACTCTACTAGACACGACTTGTAGACCCCCTAGGACAGAACTGCTCTGATACCACTTTTATCACGACCCAAACCGATAGGCCGCGACGGGCACCCGATACCTTACTCAACCGAGTACTAACATAACATATATTTTCAGGTCATACTATCATAGATAACTGAGCCTCAAGGCTTCTGTGAGATAAGTGGAATACAACATGCGATACCAACTTATACATAAGACATACGTGCCTATAAGACCAAAATTACCATTCGTATACTGAACATAGGCCGACAAGGCCATACAATATTTTACATACATGACATCTGTCTACGAGCCTCTAAGAATACATCATTTTCATAAAGGTCGGGACAGAGTCCCGCCATACCAAAAAATACACGTTTAAATCATACTAACCAAACAAGCAACTCCGAAGCAAATAGAGTGCACCAACATCTTCTGTTGAGCTGATAGCCTACTTCGAGGGCTATCGACCTGTCTATCGGGACATGCGGGCATGAAACGCAGCGTCCCCAGGTAAAAAGGACGTCAATACGAATAATGTACCGAGTATATAAGGCACATAAATAAGTACATAACAGACATGGAAGAAATATAGAGTAAATGACTTAACCTATAAGTTTGGATAACACTGTAAATCATGAAATAATTATAGTGTCATGCATATGCGTATGAATGTTATGCCGTGCATAGGTACATGTTTCATAACATCATCAAGCCTCTGAGGGTATCCTATTATATCATCTCGTCTACTGTGGGCAAAATCATCAACGTATACTAGCTGATCAGGTGGTGGTGTGTATAAAACGCCATAACCTTTTCTCATATCCCATATATATATATATATATATATACGCGTATATAATACTGTCTGGTCATGGGTCAATGTACATATATACATGAAGGCAATGTATGAGCGTATGTCAACAAAATCTCTTGGAATGTTATAAGACCATTTTACCTCTGATTAATATCATGAAATAAACCTTATCAACTTACGTATTTCTAAGACCCATGAACAGACGATCGAACAATAAGACATATGAGGAATCAAGAACATAGGACCTCTAATATTTCTATGAATAGAGTCATTTATGGAAGTTGTGCATTTGTTCGTTTCCTTTGTATCATATGGATCATCCAAAAAAAGAAGAAGGGATAGCCTTAAACCTGAGCCGATTCTCTTGACAATCTAGCTAAAACACGGCAATTGCGACGATAGTCGGCGGATCGAAGTAGGAAAAAATCTCTATCCTCCAATCTCTCAATTAATAGGAACATCTAAGCAAAAATATCTTCAATAACATAGTATTTCCAACCTAAAGTATGACGCAAGATTCTGAAATGAAATTCTTCTTTAAAAGTAGGGAAACGATACTTTTGGAATCCATCTAATGTCTTTAACACTAAAGTATTAGCAACTAGCTCTTTTGGATAACGAATGAAACAGTAGGAATTGGTTATGAGAGCTGGTATAGTTATATAACAAAAAGAGAACTTATCTTAGTGGGTGATGACTTAGCCAAGAACCCCTCAAAGCACCTTTCTTCATATCATATGATCCACTTGGTGACTTTATTAATCATTTCATGGGCTTCCACATGGGGGCCTTTGTCCCCACTTATTAATTATCCACAAATTCTTTATTATATGGTTAATCTCCCATTAAATTAATAATTAACTAATTACTCACATAATTAAGAATGATCTCAAATTACTTAGAATAATACTCCCTTTTAACACACCTTATACACCTTACTATCATGGTCATGGGGTACCTTATATGGTATTAGTCCATAAATACCGAGTATTTTAGCCTGGACCATATTTTATCCCAAAATGTCAAACTTTGACGAAATTCATTTTCTTTGATTTACTTACCCTCTCACCTTCACGAATTTACTCATCACTCGTTTGAAATAATATAATGCTTATAATCTCAAAATAATCTCATTCCCGAACTTACGTCGATTAACTTACGACGAAACTTTAACATACGAAACTGCGGGATGTAACATCTCATTTCCGAGCTTCCATCAATTTATTTATGGTGTACTTTCACGTACGAAAACATGGGGTGTAACACTCTACTCTCCTTCTTTGTTTTTCTCTCTAATTTTTCTTTATTTGTTGTTCTCTATTTTGTTATGCTTTCTTGTTTTATATAGTTTTAATGAAATTTATCAATGGATTCAATCATTTTAACTTAGAAATATTCTTTCATGTTAGCACAATTGGTGTTTAAAGTGAAACTGTCAATCAATAAATTTCAAAGGTGTTTGACTCTTCACCATTGTTGGCCATTAAAAAGTTTTGAAGCTTTGAAAATTTATGTTTTGAAAAATTACTATTTGTTTGGATTGGGTGTTATTGCAAACAATTGAGAATATTGTTTGGAGGTTATATCTCAATATTTGAGGGTGTTTGGTGAAGATTAGACTTCATTTTGGCAAAAATAATTGTATAATGTATGAATCGTTGTATAAAATTCGTATTTAAGTTATCAATACAATATTTTTACAAATTGTTGATATGTATCAAAATTGTATCAAGAGAGAAAGTTTTGATTGGAATTTTAGAGAGGAAACACACACCCCATACAAAGTATATACAAATCAGATATAAAATATACAAAAGATACATTGTATAAAATTTGTATAAAAAATATATTTAAGTTGTATGATATTGTAGTTGTATTTAACTAGGTAGAAATAATGTGTGAAAATTGTAGATAAGTTGTAGATTAGCTGTAAATAAGTGTATACTGTATAATTAGTTGTATGAAATTTATTTTTAATATGTATGAAAATTATAAATAAGTTATAAATAAATTATATATTGTATAATTAATTGTATGTAATTTATTTTAGTTTATATGATGTTGTAGATGCATCAACTTTGTATCAAATACTTAAGGGACCTCTTCTCTCCAATTTTTAAAAGTAAAGAAAACATCGTCTTTGGTTGAATATTTCATCTTTGTAGGATTGGCTGGGCATCTAGTTTTTGTTACAAACTATAATGGATAGTCTTTCTATATAATTCACTACGGTGGTTTATTTAAAAAGAAAAACTGAATAACCTAAATTTAGCCGAATTATTTTGCAAAAAAATATTATTCAATGCATGCCTCCATTACCACTCAACAATATTAAACTAAATGAGTTGATACGAGCATCGAGTCAGAATAAAAAAATATTTCAAAAGGGTGTAACAAAATTCTCTAATTTAAGGCATCAAGAATGGAATCGTACATGGATAGAGGTCGTAGAAAATAGGGAAAGAGGAAGGAGAGGAGAGAAAAAAAGAAGGAAAAGAGTGTAACTGAATTCCATAATTTAAGGCATTAATAATGAATTTGTATATAAATTATAAGAATTCCTTATTTAGGACGGGTAATATACATAATTAAGCAATTTTGGTAAATAAATTTCAAATATTGTATAAGAAGGAAAACAAAAATCCCATTTTAAACATAAAAATCATTAAATTTTGATCAAGTACCACAGATGGTCACTGAATTATTTTTTGTAAAAAAAAAAAGAATCATCCAACTTTGCCTAAGAATCACAAGAAGTCACTGGACAATTTTTTGGAAAAAATGACATTGTATAGTCACTGTAAAAATAATAGCCAAATAATATATACAATTTGTATATTATTTGTATATATAGACATTATGTATGTTATATACAAAAATTAAATAAATTTTATACACTTTTTCGGCTATCAGATTTTTTACTCTTAAAATCGGATACCAATTAAATTTATAAGTAATTTAAGGATATATGATTTCACTTGGCAGAAATTGAGAAAATATTTAAATCAATATTAGACATTGATTAAATAAAAATAGAGCAAACCAAACATGATATGAGGCTTTGGCCCTCGATCAAGGTCGCCCTCGAACCAAATGAGTATGCTATTGAAAAGTATGAACTGAGCAACAGAGTATGATAGCTTAAGAGAGACAATGTAATATATTGCTTTGTTCTGCGTGAATGTTATGATTACAAGATGATTAGAACCCCCTTTATATAGCATAGGAGTTCTACTTATGGTACAACTCTAAATACAGTAGGAAATCCCATGATTGACTAATTAGCGGTCTTGATTTGATACATGCCGAGATTTCCGCCGTGATCCTTTCCCGATCGCGGATATCTTGGTTTTCCGTTATTCGACTCACCAGGCTTCCCTTAATCTCGCGTGATCTCTATCTTGCTCGTTCTCGATTGGTCCCTAAATCACGAGTTTGGCAACTTGACTTTGTGTCATGGTTCGATATGGCATGGGGTCGAACCTTGGCCTATCACCCTGATCTCGATTAATCATACAAAAAGGGCAAGCCCAATTTTGACCGTATACAAATAGTCCCCTCATTTTTTGGAGAGTAATGATAAGAAACAATTTGAGTCCTTGATCTTCATCTCGGTACATCATGACATAAGCACTGTGATGTAAGCAGCAAATGTGACCGAAATGTCTTGTCTGTACAGTTTTCCAGGAATTTAATGCGCGTCAGTCGACGGACGGCCACTACCGGCTTTGAACCGTCTTTGTGAAATCAATAAATACCCTCCTTCTTCGTTCTTTCAAACTTTACTTTCAAATCTTCTTCATTCTAATCTTCAGTCCTTTGCCTTCTTCAATGCTTCATATTTTTAGATCTCTGAGTTTCCTTGCTCGTTTTATCCCAAAACACTAAGTGTTTCTTTTCAATTTCTACTCTTCTTTGCCCGTAAAACTACATGGCTAAAACATAAAAAACTGTTCCGCAAAAAGAAACTGCCTCCTCGTCCTGGTCGGTCGGCGAGGAACCATCGGTGGAGCCACGCCTCGAAGAGTTCTTCCCCGGGGGGGGGGGGGGGTGGGTCATCGATTCCGACTTCAAGGTTGGGAAAACCTCCTCGGTTTCGGGTCGATTCGAGCTGGTATACCCAAAACCCTCCTTGACCAAGTTAAAAAAGATTGCAACTGGAGTAATAGTGCCAGCTCCAGAAGAAGAAATCACCACCCACGTGGAAGGGTTCCTAAGTGTGTACACTTACCCCTTCACGTTGGGTCCCCTCGACCCCATCATCATAACTTCTGAAAAATACGAGGTGAACCTTGGTCAAATTCACCCCTATTTATGGAGGATCATGATACTACTCCGTTACTCTGTAAGAAAAATCGATGGAATTCCCTTCACCCTCGACCACCTCACACGACTGTATAACCCTCAACTCAATCGAGGTGGGATAATAAAGCTTCAACTTCGGGCCACCATGGCACCTTTATCGAGCATAAGCGAATACAAAGACTGTGGCTGTATGGGCCAGTTTGTTCGAGTGAGGACCACATACTTAATCCCGGCTGAGAGTATGCCATTTCCTGAGAAATGGAATATGAGACGTAAGTATAACTCCGTCCTCAATTTCTATTTATTGTCTTTATTTTTTCATCCTTTTTTATCGACGTCCTACTTGATGCAGCTACTGCCTGGATGCCGGGTGCAATTTCCCAGCTCGAAAAGTGGGTCAGGATCCTGGTATCGCAGTCGACGCATGCCGAATGTGCATGATGCAATTTGTCAAAGGGTCGGTGGGAGGCTAGTAGTCATGGTAAACCCTTTTCCTAACTTAATAACTTGACCATTGTACAAATACTTTCCTGGGCTTACTCATTTTTCTTCTTTTGTAGGTCTCAGGAAGGAGGTGATGATGATTCCCCCGTCTGGTGATGAAGAGATCCTTCCCCCACCATCTACCTCGAAGCCGGTGAAGGAGAAGAAGAGGAAAAGGGCTTCGGATTCTGAGGGGAAGAATCCCAAAAGAAAGCAACCTGCAAACCTAAGGGGATCGTCATTCCTCTGACTTTGGAGTCGGTCCAAAGGTTAAAGGATGAAGAAGAAGAAGAAGACTCCGGGTTGGTGGCCCGTTTACGAGCTGACGCCAAGACTTGAGGTGCTACTGAGCTGGTGAAAGCTAAAACTTCTTTACTGCGGCTCGATGAGATCGAGGGGGAAAGCTCGGCCGGAGTCCCCGATCCAGAAAGAGCTGAAGACGCTTCACCTCGAGGCGAGAAGGCTACTGTCACGACCCGAAATCCCATCTTTCAGGTCCGTGACTGCGTCTAACGTTGAAGCCGCTAGACCAGCCAACGTACACAATATTTGACCTCGATAGAACAACGTAACTGTATTTAAAAACCATTAACCTTCAAACAGTTACTGAAATAACTCGAACTCCTTAATGTTCAACCTTTACCGAAAACATCCCACACCATTAACTGTCAAATCTTTACTGAACATCCCAACTCACATCAAACGTTTCACAGCAGAAAAATAATATTACTACAAAAGCTCATAATGAAACGATAAGACAACAACAACGAACAATCCCAAAACCGGGGTGTCACAACCTCACGAACTATCTAACTGAGTACTAAATACAAAGTCTGAAAAGAAATGTACAATTGTCTTGAAACTAGGAGAAAAAGTAAGACAATGAGGAATCCAAAAGCAGGAGAGACACCAAGGCCCACGAACGCCAGCGGGTATACCTTGAAGCTCTGGGTGGACTGAAGGTGACTCCCTCAATGCGGTCCACTGGGTCCGGATGCGGGATCTGCACAACATTAAGAAGTGCAGTGTAGCATCAGTACAACCGACCCCATGTACTGAGTAAGTACCGAGCCTAACCTCGGCCGAAGTAGTGAGGAGGATAGACTTGACAACAACGGTAACCTGTTCTAATCTACAATAGGTAATAGGGATAATACAAGACAAGAGATAAGCAAGTAGGTAAGGGATACGGGAGTAGTAATGGGAAACAAGTGATGTGAAGCAGTATAGTTGACAGTTAGAAGTAAACAAGGGAGGCCATCTAACACAATAACCAACGAAGCAAATATAAATATCAGAAAAGTAAACAATGGNCATTAACCTTCGTGCTTATAATCAATAAAAGTCATGGCACAACATTTACCTTCGTGCTTATAATAAATATGAATCATGGCACGACATCACCCTTCGTGCTTTACACTCTTCCTCACTATGCAATATAATCAAATATCATGGCACGGCATCACCCTTCGTGCATTACACTCTTCCTCACCAAACAATCACAGACAACATGGCAAGGAGTACATCATAGTGGAAATAATCAGTTCAAAACACCCGACAAGGGGGAAACATCAATTAGCAGCTCAAGAAATGCCCGGCAAGGGTCTCAGCTATAACCAATCACCTCAATCACATACTCTACACTTGTATTACCATTCGTATCAACACTTCTCAAAATCAATAGCCAATACTTTCAATCAAGAATAAATTACCAAGTAAAGACAATCTCATAATAGACTAAACACGGAAGAAATACTGCAATATTTATCAAAATAGACTCACGAGCATGCTTGACACACATTGCATAGGT
>MDKH01158078.1:0-14942 GCA_005239495.1 Nicotiana undulata | reverse complement strand
TGCGTTCGCACAGTATTAACCCTGGACCCTCCGCGATCGCGCCCCTTGAGGTGCGTTCGCACTAAACAACTAACCCCCCCAGCCCCCTTCCTACCTATTACACTATCCGATCGCGGAGAAGCAAGTGCGATCGCATAGTGCATCAAACCCCATCACATGCCAATGCTATGCGATCGCAGGGAGGAATCTGCGATCGCACTGAAGGAGGTATCAGACACCAGAAAACTAACAAAAAAACCAGATTTTTCCTATGTTTTCTCACCCCGTTAGATACCCGAAACTCACCCGAGCCCTCGAGTCTCAAAACCAAAAACACACATGACTCCCGAAACATCATACGAACTTGTTCAAGCTTTTAAATCATAAGAATATCAACAAAAACATCGAATTAAACCTCTAAATCCAATTAATCAAACTTAAGAACTTTAAAATTTTAGGATTTACTTCAATACGCAGAACCGGCCTAAACTGCTCGGAACAACTTCAAACTTTACAGATAAGTTATAAATGACACCACAGAACTATTCCCGATCTCGGAATCTCATTTGGACGTCGGGAACATAACACCACTTTCCAAGTCACATTTCAAATTCTTTAAAACCTCAAGGTTTCATTTTTTATCCGAAACCACTCAATTCACGCCCGTTTTACACCAAATTTTACAGATAAGACCAATAATATATAATAAACCTGTTCCGGGCCCCGGAACCACAATACGGACCCGGTAACACAGTTTTCACGTAATTATTCATTTTCAAAATCCTTTATTATTTTCAGAAAATAATTTTCTTTAAAAATTCATTTCTCGGGCTTGGGACCTCGGAATTTGATTCCGAGCATATAACCAAGTCCCATATTTTCCTACGAATCTTCCGGGACCGTCGAATCACGGGTCCGGGTCCGTTTACCAAAAATGTTGACCAAAGTCAACTATATTCATTTATTAATTATCAAAACTCATTTTTATCAAATTTTCACATAATAGCTTCCCGGCTACGCGCCCGGGCTGCGCACGCATATCGAGGTGAGACTAACGGAGGCTCTCGGAGCCTCAAAAAACATATTTAGCTTAAATTACATAAGGTGACCTTTTGGGTCATCACAATATCAACCTCTAAAACAAACGTTCGTCCTCGAACGAACATAGAAAAATACCTGAGTCTGAGAATAGATGGGGATAACGACTCCTCATATCGGACTCAGACTCCATTGTATCCGCCTCGACAGGTTGACCCCTCCACTGAACACGGACCGAAGGATAACTCTTCGACCTCAACTGTCGAACCTGCCTATCTAATATGGCTACTGGCTCCTCCTCATAAGTCATATCCTTGTCCAATTAGACACCGCTGAAATCAAGAACATGAGACGGATCTGCAATATACCTCCGGAGCATAGATACATGAAAAACTGGATGCACTGCTGATAAATGCGGTGGCAAGGCAAGTCTGTAGGCCACCTCTCCTACCTTGTCCAAAATCTCAAATGGACCAATATACCTAGGGCTCAACTTGCCCTTCTTTCCGAATCTCATCACGCCCTTCATAGGCGACACTCGTAGGAACACCTGATCTCCTACCATGAAAGCCAAATCTCGAACTCTACGGTCTGCATAGCTCTTTTGCCTGGACTGAGCTGTACGAAGCCTATCCTGAATAATCTTCACTTTATCCAAAGCATCCTGGACTAACTCGGAACCCAATAACCTAGCCTCTCCGGGCTCGAACCATCCGACTGGAGACCGACATCGCCTACCATACAACGCCTCATACGGAGCCATCTGAATGCTCGACTGGTAACTGTTGTTATAGGAAAACTCTGCTAAAGGTAAGAACTGGTCCCATGAACCACCAAAATCAATAACACATGCCCGCAACATATCCTCCAAAATCTGAATAGTGCGCTCGGACTGTCCGTCCATCTGAGGATGAAATGCTGTACTCAACTCAATCTGTGTGCCCAACTCTCGTTGGAATACTCTCCAGAAGTGGGAGGTAAACTGAGTTCCTCGGAGTTGGGAAATTATATAATCTGAATTTTTAGCAAATATTAGAGTATATTTTCATTGGGTTGTCGTTGTTTGGTTAGTTTGGGGGCGTTGTGCATCCATTGGAGTCGTCGGAAGGGTTTGGAAGACGGTTATGGAGCTTCGGAGCGAGGTGAGTCTCCTTTGTAACATTGTAAGAGGGAATTGTACTCTTAGGTGTGCCACATGCTATATATAATTGTTTGCGGGGGCTACGTACGTACCAAGTGACAGGAGTCCGTACGTAGCGGCTATTATTGTTATGTCCGGGTAGTTAGGCCCTACATCATGCTTTACGTTCTCCTTGTAATAACTTATATGTTATGTTATGAGATCCTGTTATATGTAGTCTTGCTTCTCTGACATTTATGGAATTTAAAATAATATGAAAGGAATTGGTTTTACGGAAAATAATAGGAAAGGGATTTGTTGTACGGAAAATAATATGAAAGGAATTGTTTTACTGAAAGTAATAGGAGGGAAATTGTTTATGGAAAGTATTATGAAAAGAAAAGAATATTCTGTGTGTATGCGATCGCTTCGCACTTTACGTTTCGCGAGCGGAGTGTGCTTTCCCCCACTCTTACGGGATCGGGCCGTACGCCACGGCGGGTTGAAAGGTATTTGTATATTTATAAATAATCGAGTCAGCACACGAGTCGCAGGTATGATTCGCGATCGTGGGTGAGCTTATTATTATATCATATATTGAGTCAGCACACGAGTCGCAAGTATGATTCGCGACCGTGGGGAGCTTTATATCGAGTCAGCATACGAGTCGCATGTATGATTCGCGATCGTGGGTGAGCTTATTATTATATCATATATCGAGTCAGCACACGAGTCGCATGTATGATTCGCGATCGTGGGGAGCTTTAGGACCATTCAGTCTTTATATACCACCTTATGACTCCGGCCGATTGTCTTATTCCTATGTACGTATAACTATTTGGTACCGCTTCATAGATATTAACTTGTTAGGTATTTGAGGAGAAGAAAGTGGGAACCGTTATTTACTTTGATATTTGAGGAAAAGAGAGTGGAAAAATTGTTAGTTACTTATTTTCAGAAATTTCTCGGATTTCAGTATCTTATATTTACATTTGCTGCTAATCTGCCTTCACATGGCTCATGCTTTCAACATATTCTGTCCAATTTTTTGTTGGACCTTAGTGAGTGACAAGTCGACCTCTCGTCACTACTTCTTCGAGATTAGACGGGATACTCACTGGGTAGATATATGTATATGTACGCATACTACACTTTCTATGTATTTTGTTGCATAGGTACCCTTATAGCACAACGATTGATTCGGAGACTTATACGGGTTGCATTCATTCGGAGGCGTTCCGCAGCTGACAGAGTCTCCCGTCTATGTATTTTCATTTTATCTTTATTGCCTTTGTCCAATTTGTTCCTCGGACAAGCGTTGTATAATTGTTTAAATTCTTTGAAGTTGCTCATGTGCTTGTGTCACCGGGTTCTGGGGAGGTGATGAGATTTATCTTATTATACTAAAATGATTTCCTGTTGTGTTTAATTCACGAGAATTTATTTATTTGATTATGAAATGCGAGTAAAAGCAACGATTTCGAAAATGTTAAACAGGAAAGTATTTCAACTAATCAGGGGTTGGCTTGCCTGACAGTGGTGTCCGGCGCCATCACGACCTATAGATTTTGGATCGTGACACTTCAACTCTAAGTGAACAATAGGTTGAAATGTTGAGAGATAAACTTGTATGAAAGATAAAGAAACAAGATAATACATACGGAAATACTAAATGGAAACGTATGATGAATAAAATCTATGGCCTTAGGAATGAAATCCATTTTTATTTTCCGAATAGGAAGCCATCGACATGAGTTTCTTCATTATTCATATAAATATTAAGACAATACAACAGAAACACTGAAATTACAGGGAATACTTATGCAAAATAGGAATTTGTAAAGGAGTTTGCCGCGACACATTGATATTAACATTTTTATGTTCCAATTACGCACTGGTTTATATTAGGTCCAAAATACTTACCACAAACACAACAAATCCAGCAGTCGCTGCAATCAGTATCGGAAGTACAACTCTTACAAGTTGCAAGTTCTTTCTTTTCATTTTTCCCCCTTTATTATCTCTTTTTCATATGTACTTATAAAGTCCCTTCACTCACACACCTTCCTAAAAAGATTATAAATTATGCATTCGGATGCATAGAATAAAACATTTTGACCAGAAGTATAATTAATGCCATGAATTCAGATCCGTTATTTTCGGCATGTGAACATTAATTCTATTAACTACGATTAAAATTGTGCATACCTTTTTAATTGAACACATTCTCATGTTATGGTTTCAAGTGCCTATTAAGATTTTACAAATTTTAAGTTTTGTAAGAAATAACTTTTAGTATTTAGAATTCAGTGTGTTCAACAATACAATTTACATAATTGCACGAGAATTGTATTTTTAGTTGTAATAAAAAAAGTAGCTAACTGTATAATATATTATCATTATACTTAATTATTATACTTAGTTATAAAATTGAATATTTGTTTAGTCAATTTTCATTATTATGAATTTCTGAATAATGAAAAGTCACTCCTTGAAACTGTATGTATTAATTACTAGCGGACAAGACAACTAATAAAAACAAAGTTCATCTACATATATTTTGATATTATAAAGAATAAAATTTCAATTTCAAGTTGACATTAGAATTTTTTTAACTGTAAAAGCTGAAAATAAACTAATTATCAAATTCGATTCCAAGTGAATTCTTTTGTTTGTTTTGCTCGTTGATTAATAAAAGAGTTAAAATTTTGAAAGTGTTGTGAAACAATAAAAGAACAAGAACAATATCGCAGAGAAAGAGGGAGAGAGAATTCTTATTGAATTTTTGAGATAATTATAATGGAATAGGACCCCCTTTATTTATAGGAAAATAGTGACTTAGCCACCAAGTAAAATCCCTTAGATCTCTCTAAAATATAGACATTTACCATAAATAAAATACTATTTATAACACTCCCCCTTGAATGTCTATTCAACAAATAATGTGTCTCGTTAAAACCTTAACTAAAATAAAACCCAATGGAAAAAAAATTCTAGTAAAGAAAAAAGAGTACACATGTTTAATAATACGCCTTTTGGTTGCCTCGTTAAGAACCTTGCAAGGAAATCCCAGTGTGAGACAAAACCTTATAAGGAAAAAAGAGTACAACGCGTATTAACTCCCCCTGATGAGAGCATCAATTCAGATATTTGAGTCTTTGCATCCCAATCTTGTGCACCATTTTCAAAAGATCGTGAAATGGCTATTCATTATCTCCATAGAGGTATTCTCGCTATCACATTATCATGCTTATAGTTATAGCAAGATACAAATGTGCACAAATTGCACTTATGATGTGGTAATTCAGGACCAAGAGCTTCTCCAAGAATTGTATATGCTATCAGCATTTCAAATCGTCCATGGATTGTCATATAAGTATAGTCAAGTAAGCCATATAAATAGACTTTATATGCATGTCAAGTTTAATGTCATGCTAGGAATATAAGATAAATAAAAGTGGTTGCACTCGTAATTGACTTTATATTTTTAAGTGTTTGAACTACATGTCCAAAACTACATGTCTTTCATATGAAACCAATTCTATTTGAATTGTGTCTCTTGTATTTGGCCAATTTTTTTGTGTCCATATTCAACAGACTTAAGATCCTCATGTGTACTTAGCGCTATGATAGGTGTCGTCGACGAACATTTTATATCGGTTCCAATATTTTTTTCATAAAGACATAACATAGAGATCTCTTCATTCGTATTTTTTCAGGTACCTGAATCTCTCCTGAGATTTTATGAAGTGTTATGTCATGTGATCTTCTAGATCACTTGCCTCCTTTATTATGATCATTTTGATAATTTGAATTCATCTTCTTTATCCAGAAGTTTATTTGAACCAATTTGTCTATACGGTTTAAGTGTACCATAGACTTTGTCTTTCTAGGACTTAATCAATAGGAGCATTTGCAATGATAATATAGTTACTTTCTTTGGGTCAGCAAAGGCGTCTGGCATGCTTTGCAGTATATTTCAAATGAATTATCTTTTTATGAACTTCAAGTTCATAATATCTTATTCGAGGATCTAGATGTCTACATGATAATTCATTCCACGTAACTTTTTCTCAATTGTTTATCTTTTCTCCCCTCATGTTAGAAAAACTAACTTTCTTACTTAGTTTTGGGAACTCATCTTTGTGCATTATGATGTTAATCAAAATACATACTGCACATCAATAACAATAAGATGAAATTATTTGGTTTCTGACCCTGGACCACTTGTAAGAGGAGAATGTAATATACTTTCGTATATGTTGTATATCAAACTGATATAAATAAAATTATTCTCATAAGTAATAGTTTAGCTATTAAGTTGAGGAACTCAATAAATTATTTTGCTAAATCAACTGTGCTGTAAATCAACTTATCAAGATAAACTATCTTGGATAGGAAATCTGGAAATTATGCTCTAAATTAAATTATTGAGCAAGTTACCTCACAAACATGATGTTGCGGGTTAATAATAATCGCACATGTAACCATCTCATAGATGCATCTTATGTGGTATACATGGCAGGTGAATGAGCCCATATTCACCTGATATTTTCAGCATTTATGGGATTCAATCCCAATTTTAGTTGGTCTATTAATTAATGAGAATAAGCAATATAAGAGAATTCGTAAAGAACTTTCTAATTCTTTAATATTTACCCATGTGAATTCTCTATTATTTTTTGCACATCATACTTAAATAAATATGGCTAAACCAAGTATGCCAACTGAATAAATTATCAATATTGATAAATTTCAGATTTACATCATGACGTGTGCAATTATGAATAAAGTCCAAGTTTATTATGATATGGGTTTTTATATCAATAAACATCTAGTTTACTGCGTCATGTAATTTTACCATATTTTATTTGTGTAGTACAAACTAAGCAATAAAGCGGGTAGTTTTCATATACATATTACCCCGCTACAAGTTGTAGTAATAGAAGATATTAAATCTTTCCATTATTTATAGTCTCAATATAAGCAACCGTTATTGCGAATATTTTAGAAACTCAATAAGTTTCTTTGAGACTTACTACAACACAATGCCTTATTGATAATCAATTTTATTCCTCCAAAATAGTAATAATTGGCTCTTCCATAGCTCCCAATAAATTTGGTACTACCACATGTTCATCTACATCCATACGGTGAATATCTCTTTCAAGGAGAAAGTTATACCATTATGATCATGATCAAAATCATTATAGGCAAGATATGTTTCTTCTATTACTTTTGCGATGTAATAATCACATTGCCACAATATTTTGGCTAATCACAATAGGTACGTGATCAATGATCATCCATGCCATAATAATGAAATTATTTTCTTATTTCATCTCAAACCTCATTCTAGAGGTGAGTGTGGTATATTTACTATCACTGGCACATTCATATTCTTCCAAGAATTAATATGTATTCATAAATCATATGTTGTCATATTCACATCATGAATGGACCATAATAATGTACTTTACAAAATCTCATATCAAATCTATGACAAATATTACTTTCAAAGAGTGAAAGATTATTTTGAGAATTCTTATTATTCTCATTATCACAAATATGACGATTATAATTTTGTCTATTGCCACGTCCACATATATTGATACCTTCACGGTAATAATTTGTCTTCGTTCAGACTTATCACATATTGTTATCATATTCCCTTAAGGAGAATAAGAATGAAGCAAATTCAATGGGACGAGTTTTCACTTCTTTGCCCACAATCATACATGAATTTGATCATGGCAAGACATAGAAATTTTACCACTTCGGGTGGTTATAATTTCTTGCAAACTCTATAAGTGTGATAATCAAAGTTTATTAATTTTGCTTTCAAAATCAAATTAAAGAATTTCAAGAAATTAAAACAAAATAATAAAGTAAAATACTTACTTGAAATCCAGAATTTAATCATGAAGGAAGTTCATGGAACAATTGACAATCATTATGATCAATCTCAAAGCTTCTTGTCACGACCCAAATCCTAATCTAGGTCGCGATGACGCCCAACACCGATGTCAGGTAAGCCAACACCAATCATCTGGTGAGTGTAGTTATTTTTACGGAAACCTTTCCATCATTTCGAAAATATTTTTAACCACTACGCATGGAATATGATAAATAGCAAGGGAAGTTAAATCACGAAGATCAAGAAGTCAACTTTAATTAATTACATATCCACAAGAATAGTCTACCAATGTGTGTGCCAGGAACTAGTCTCACAAGTTTACATGCGTCTAGTAGAAGATATCAAAATAATACATCTATCCTACTGTCTAAGAGGATATAGACAGAATAACAAAAGGAAAGGGAAAGACTCCAACGTGATGCTAAACGGCACCAAGAGAAGCTGCTCACCGTGGAATCTTTGATCTCGAGAAAAGTCAAGAACGGGTTCCGGACTGGTATCCAGATGCACCCGTCTCAAAACCTGTACAATTAAGTAAAAAAACGTAGCATGAGTACATAAATATTATGTACCCAGTAAGTATCCATTCTAATCTCGAATAAGTAGTGGCGAGAGGTCGACTTGACACTTACTAGGGCCAAAACAGTATATTTAAAGGTAAGGCTAAGCATGAATAGCAAATATGAATAATTAATAAAGACAAAAAATGCCAAGTCTTCCCACAAGTATATGTATGTGTCAAACTCCTATCATACATGTTACTAATTCGTTTTCCAGGACATTTATCAATTTAACAATCACGGAAATATATCAAGCAGGTAGCATGCGCATAGTGTGCCGAGGATGTACGGCCCGATCCAACAAAATAATAAATGTGCACTGCCGAAGGGTCGAACGACGCGAACCATAGATGAATCTATTACCTGCCGAGGAAAATGGTCCGCTCCCATAAGAGTAGTGGAAGAAATCACCTAGCTTGCGAAATATAATTGCGAAGCAATTTCACATAAGCATAACACATTTCCTTAATCCATTTCTTTGCAATTTAAATATTTACTTGAAACCTTTAGGTTCTTAAGTTATCGATATAAACTTCCGTTCAAAGAAAGTAACAGATGTAATTCAATTAGCAATATTCACAAGGCATGGTGTAAACCTATCTACCCAGACATAACCAGAATAGTCACTACGCACGGACTCTCGTCACTTAGTGTGTACGTAGTCCCGCACAAGTTATTTACATAATCAATTATTTCACCTTGGAGAAATTTTCCTCTTACGAGGTTAGAAAGGAGACTTACCTCGTTTGAAGCCTACTTCCCGATTCAAGAATGCGCCCGAATCTCCAAATTTGTCGTCCAACAACTCGAAACTAACCAAACATTACATAAATTAATCAATCTATGTTCAAAAGGTCAAACTTTCCTATTTAGATGGTTACCCAACCTAGTTTTTGTATGATTCCTAAAATTCACCCCCGGGCCCACACGTTCGGATTCCGAAAATTTTCAGGGAAGTTGTTACCCGTAACATAAGGATCAATAATATATGATTTTTACTAAATTCCATAACAAATTTCGCGGTTAAATCCTATTTTTATCAAAACCCTAGGTTTTACTCTAAACTCATGATTTTCACTAATTTTTGTGTGTTAATCTACCCAAAAACCAAGTAATAACTCACACTAAGTAGGAAATACATTACCTCAAGGTGCTAAGTTGAAATCCCTCCTTTGGAAGCCCCTAAATCTCCTAAGGATGCAATGAATGGCCTCAAATATAACTAAGTCCCATTTTTAAAACGACCTCACTGCCTCCAGTACTTTCGCACCAGCGGCGAGTGGACCGCACCTGCGGTCTCGCTTATGTGGACAAATGTCCGCATCTGCGAAAAGGGGAAAAGCGGGCTGGGGTCGCACATGCAGAAGGGAACCCACACCTGCGGCGCTTTTGCGGGAAAAGAACCGCATCTGCAAAACCTGGGGATTTCGCTCAAAGGCCGCATCTGCGAGGCTTGGACCGTGAAACGACCCGACTGGTCATTTTGCGTATTTGGACCCTGTTTCCTTAAATAAGACTTCCCGTAGAGGCTTATCGTAAATTGTGACTTGCAGGGACGGGTGGTTCGGGATTTGGAAGTGTTTAGAATAGTATAGGAACACTCGGTTCCTTAAGGTTGGCTTTTTAAGCCAAGTTTGACTTCGGTAAACATTTTGAGTAAACGACCTCGGAATTGAGTTTCGACGATTCCAGTAGCTTCGTATGATAATTTTGGACTTGTACGTATGTCCGGAATGGGTTTTGGATAACCCGGGAGAGTTTCGACGCCAAATAACGAAATAGAGTCTCCTTAAGTTTGAAATTTGGTTTGAAACATGTTTTATTTGTTATCGAGGTCCGAACAGAATTTCGAGACCGGGAATAGTTCCGTTATTTCATTCATGACTTTCCTGCAAAATTTGGTGTCATTCCGAGTGGCATAGGTCGGTTCGACGCATTGAAACCGAATTCAAAAACTTAGAAATTCTTAAGTTTGATTCTAGGGGTTTTGAGGGGTGATTTTGAGTTCTAGCGTTGTTTTGGGTGTTTCTAAGGCTTGAGCGAGTCCGCAATATGATTTAGGACTGGTTGGTATAATTTCACGGGGGCTTGAATGGGCCCAGGTGCCTCCCGGACATCAAACGAGGCTAAAAACCAGCAACTTCAGCTGCTGGTGCACCAGACCTGGTGTGACCGCATGTGCGGTTGCCCAGATCGCAGGTGCGACCCCAGGGGAATTGGCCCAAAACCGCAGGTGCGGGCCTTCTCCCGCAGGTGCAGACCTGCCGGTGTGGGATTTTTTCCGCAGGTGCGGCCACAGTCCTCCTTGGCCATTTCCACAGGTGCGACCATTTGGTCGTTGGTGCGAGACCGTAGGTACGGTCCTCGAGCCACAGGTGCGAGATCACTGGAGGCAGTGATCTCATTTAATACGGGATTTGGCCATTTTTCACCATTTCTTCTCCTCCATTGGCGATTTTGAGAGCTTTCAAGAGGGTATTCGGCCTAGCTACTAAGAGGGAACTAATTTCCATTTAAATGTTGGTTTATTACATCAATACTTAGGTAGATTAATATCTAATTAGTGGAAATCAAAGGGGTTAGAGCGAAAACCTAGGGTTGATGAACTTTAGGGAATTTCACAACTTTTCTACCATGAAATCATACAAATATTATATATTATTGATCCTTAGGCTATGGGTGAGTGTTATCTTCGAAAATTTCCGGAATCCGAGCATGTTGTCCCGGGGGTGTATTTTGGGATTTCTTCAAGAATAATGAATTTATTAAATAAGTAGGAGAATTTTCATACTTTGAGAATGCATTGACATATTTATATATCATTTGACTAGTTTCGAGTCCTCGGGTGTAAGATTTGGAGTTTCGAGCGCGTTCTTGACCGGGAAGTAGATTCTACGCAAGGTGAGTCTCCTTTCCAACCTTGTAATAGGGAATGGTCCCCATAGGTAAATGTAAACGATTGAATTGTCCTTATTTGCGGGGGCTACGTACGTCAAAATGACGAGAGTCCGTGCGTAGCTACTACTCTGTTGTGTCGGGTAGAATTTAGGATTTCACAAGCATGCCTTTATGTGCCTTACCTGTATCCTTACATGTGTTTCTGGTTGCTTATTTTCCTTGAAATTTACATGAGAATTTCGGAAGCTATGTGTAAGTTTAAAGTGCTTAAATTTCTGAATTGAGAATAATCCATGATAAATTACTGAATTTCCTGACAAAATTCTGTGTAAGTCTACGAGCACCCGTGTTGTACGTATGATTCGCGAGCAGGGTAGCCCTATATTTATGTCAACCGCGTCGCATGATCGACTTGCGAGCGGGGTAATGAATGCATCCATAGTTCGTGCCGCTCGACCCTCGGCAGTGCACATTTATTTTCGCGTCGCTTCGGTCGTACGCTTCGGCATATTATGTGCTATGTATTTGATTGAGAATATTGTTATTATTAAATAAATTACCCCACATGTAAGGGGAACTCGAGACTTTTGCGGTAAATATTGTTTGACTCATGAGAATAAATTGCAGTTTTATATAGTTGATACTCCATGCCTTAGTGATTTTCATGACTACTTTTCTGTTTAGCCTTACAGATCCATGTTATTGGTTATTGACCCTAGTAAGTATCACTTCTACCTCTCGTCACTACTTCTTCGAGTTTAGACGGGATACTCACTGGGTACATATTTGTTTATATGTACTCATGCTACACTTCTGTACTTAATTGTACAGGTTCTGAGGCTGTTGCACCTGGTCACTATTCCGGTGTCCGCCACTGAGAGACCCATCTGGATTAGACTACACGGTTAGCTTCTCTTCCTGGCGTTCCTCAGCAGCACTGTGGAGTTTCCATTATTGTTGGATATTCTGTCTATCCTTCCAGACAGTTGTACATCTGTTTTGTATATTCCACTAGTCGCCCGTGGACTTATGACACTAGGTCTTGGAACGCGTAGTTGATTCACTAGTATTTTGCTACTTTATTTTATGCTAGCAAACGGTTTTTGAGTTACTTTAAATCACCTGCCTCACTTCCTCACTTTCATTTAAGGACCACTTAAATTAAAACTGGACAAGTATTTGAACATCTCATTAATTTAAGTAATTTTGTTAGCAAACTAGTGTTGGCTTGCCCGACTTCGGCGTTGGGTGCCATCACGACCTGAATAGGAATTTTGATCGTGACAACATGTTATCAGAGCTCTAGGTTCATGTAGGTCTCACAAGTTACAGGCAAACCTAGTAGAGTCTTACAGATCGATACGGAGACGTCTGTATTTATCTTCGGGAGGCTACAGGGTGTTAGGAAAATCTCTCTTTATTCTTATTCTATCGTGCAGTCGATGGTCTTACAAAATCTCACTCTTCTACTCTCTCATAGATGGTGAGGACACGTGCAGCTGATATTCCAGGCCCGGGAGATGCCGCTACCCCCGTAGTCCGAGGCCGTGGCAGAGGCTGGGGGAGGGCACCGGCCCGAGGTAAGGGAAGGGGGCGTCCTAGAGTTACTCCATTAGCACCCCAGAGGATCCTATCCCTGAGGAGCAGGGTGAGGTGCCCCCAGCCGATCCAGCTCTGATGGATTTCATGACTGCACCAGGTTTCCAAGAGGTCATGGACCGTATGATGCAGTTCATGGACACTATGACCTAGGCTAGTTTATTTCCAGCGGATCCTACTACATCTCATGTGGGAGGGGGAGTTCATACCCCTACCACCCAGGCCGCAGGTCATGCAGCGGTAGTATATCAGACTCCGGGTACTTTGCCCATGGGTGGAGCATAGCCAACAGTAGCACCTGAGCTTAGACCAGCCGCGAACGGCGATCCGCAGAAGTTACTTGATAGATGGACTCGATTGCACCCTCCTGTATTTGGAGGTGAGAGGGGCGAGGATGCCTAGGACTTTATTGATAGGTGCAGGGACAAACTGAACAACATGAGGATTTTGGAGTCCTACAGAGTTGATTTCACTACTTTTCTGCTAGAGGGAAGGGCCCGCATATGGTGGCAGTCATTCATCCTGGGTAGGCCAGCAGGTTCCCTTCCTCTCTCATGGGAGCAGTTCACTCTGCTGTTCCTGGACAAGTATAATCCACCCTCCGAGAGGGAAGAGCTGCGGTATCAGTTTGAGCAGCTGGAGCAGGGGTAGATGACAGTGACGGATTACGAGGCCAGGTTTTCAGAGTTGTCCCGTCATGCCCTCATGATTCTTCCTACAGAAACTGATAGAGTGCGGAGATTCGTAGCTGGGTTTCCCTCAGGTATTAAGGCCAATATGGCCCGAGAGGTGGAGATAGGTACTTCTTATCAGCTTGTGGACGAGATAGCTCGCCGGATTGAGGGTTACAGATCGAGGGGCAGAGAGCAGGGTCAGCCGGATAAAATAGTTAGATTTTTTGGAGATTTCTGAGGCGCCCCAGGCAGGGGCAGAGGTCAGTTCAGCAGAGGCCAGCCTAGCAAGCCTCCATATTCAGCTCCTCCACTACCTCCCTGTGGTGCTCCAGTGAGGCCTTACTTCACTGCCATGCCGGAGAGTTCTTACCGCCCACCAGCCATTCAGGGTTCCTCCGGTGGGTATTCAGGTCATCAAGGTTTTCCCAGTCCCTACTTCAGTGCTGTGCTAGAGGTTTCTCACCGTTCCCCAGCTATTCAGGGTTCTTCTTCTTCAGGGAAGCAGGCCATGCCTCCAGTAAGATTCTATGAGTGTGGGGATTCAGGCCACATGAGGAGGACTTGTCCCAGACTTCGGGGCAAGGCTGTTCAGCAGAGTTACCAGCCCACATACGCAGCACCGGCACCCCCGTCCACCCAGAGGTGGAAGACATGATGGTAGAAGTAGTCCCAGAGGTGGAGGCCAGTCAGAGGGATCTCATCTAGCTCCTATTCAGTCTAGCGGAGGTCAGTCTTCAGGTACTCCAGCCATATTCTATGCTATTCCGGCCCGAGCAGATGTAGTGGCCTCAGACGCCGTGATCACAGGTACTATCTCAGTACGTGGTAGGGAGGCATCAGTGCTATTTGATCCAGGATCTACTTATTCATATGTGTCAGCCTTATTTGCTTTTTTTCTGGATGTACCTTGCGAGTCCTTGGATTCTCCTATATATGTGTCCACTCCAGTGGGCGATTTTGTGGTGGTAGACCGGGTCTATCGGTCTTGTGTGATCACCTTTTGTGGGTTCGAGACTAGAGCGGACCTTCTATGGCTTGACATAGTTGATTTTGAGATTATCCTGGGCATGGATTGGCTATCTCCTCATCATGCTATCTTGGATTGCCATGCCAATATGGTTACTTTGGCCATGCCC
Organism: Nicotiana undulata; assembly: GCA_005239495.1. Classification (NCBI taxonomy): domain Eukaryota; kingdom Viridiplantae; phylum Streptophyta; class Magnoliopsida; order Solanales; family Solanaceae; genus Nicotiana; species Nicotiana undulata. Next base: position 21 of record MDKH01158078.1, on the reverse strand, counting down.
GAGTTACCTAGGCTGGAATGG
>ML283352.1:0-57854 GCA_005239495.1 Nicotiana undulata | reverse complement strand
GTTTTCACATAATTATTCACTTTCATATTCCTTTATTATTTTCAGAAAATAATTTCTTTTAAAAATTCATTTCTCGGGCTTGGGACCTCGGAATTCGATTCCGAGCATATGCCCAAGTCCCATATTTTCCTACGGACCCTCCGGGACCGTTGAATCACGGGTCCGGGTCCGTTTACCAGAAATGTTGACCAAAGTCAACTATATTCATTTATTAGTTATCAAAACTCATTTTAATCAAATTTTCACATAATAGCTTCCCGGCTACACGCCCGGGCTTCGCACGCATATCGAGGTGAGACTAACGGAGGCTCTCGGAGCCTCGAAACACAGATATAGCTTAAATTATGTAAGATGACCTTTTGGGTCATCAAAATATTATGCACTTACGGTTATTTTAAAGATAATATTGGAAATTTAGAAACTTATGTGAGAATTGGTTATAGCTGAGACCTGGGAAAGGTGGATGAGTTATTTTATTTATTACTACAGATTATTGTTTTGTTTAGTTTAGAATTTCCTTCTTGCTTTATTATACATTGTTCACAGGTTATATTATAAATGCCCCGCCGTAGCCTCGTCTCTACTTCATCGAGGTTAGGCTCGGCACTTACTCAGTAGATGAGGTCGATTGTAATGATACTACACTATGCACTTCTTGTGCAGATCCAGGTACCGGCCAGAGCTAGGTTAAAGTAGTAGCTGATATTATGCACACGGAGACACGAGGTAGATCTTCTGACGTCCGCAGATTTCTGGAGTCTTCCCTTTACTATTTAGATGCTGTTTTATTTTATTCAAAATAGAGATACACTTCTTTCAGCCCAGTTATTTGTAGTATTTTTTAGTAGTTCGTGAATTGTGACACCAGACCGTGGGTAATTTTATAGTTTGTATTAGCTTGTGGTTCATTTATTATTGCTAATATTATTCATGAAGTCGTTTATTGGAAAGTATTAGATTCCCTTTTATGTTAAATTGTTCTATTGAGTTTAAGCAAACTTTTTAAAGAAATGTTAATTAAGTTCTAACATTGGCTTGCCTAGCAAGTGTGGTGTTAGGCGCCATCACGATCCCGAGGGTTGGGAATTAGGGTCGTGACACTCCGTGCCCAGAAAAATAAGTTCACATAAATTGGAACGGAGGGAGTATAGTATAAGTAAAAATAAATATTACACGTTGAATTATATATGGCTGATATGGCAAGATACGTGGATCACTAAGAAGATGACAACTGTAGTGTTGCATTAAAAGATGCACGAGTTACAACAGGTACGAGAAAATCACTCACGAGACGAAAGGGTGCGGTCACTCGAGCCTAAATTACTCAGTGAAGAGACACAGACATGATGAATCAAGACAGTAAAGAGGGAATGAAACTCTAACAAATATGGAAGAAGAATCAGAACCCTTACAGAATCTTTATGAACAATTACGATTGCCAATTATAACGTTTCATTAATGTCATTAATGCTCATAATGATTCAATCATAAAAGGGAAGAAACGTTATTTATTTTTTTGGTCGAAAGAAGAATTTTATGTCAATCAATTTTCAATTTACATCACCCGTTCTCTTGGACTCTAGAACATGCCTTATAACTACAACCAATAAACAAAAAAACTATACATCCTATGCTGCTTAACAAGATCCCATAACACTCATGGGTCTTCCTTATCCTACTTGTTATGAACTACAATTAGGATAACTATTTAGTGATATAGGTAACCATTTACATTTCTTCTGTCCAGTAATGTGCACTTGCATAGTAATGTCTTTTGCTCTATCTTTGACCTGTCTGCTCTGGTTTTGAAATCTTCTTTCATTCGGCTCCATCCAGATGTGATATACTGCTGATGCAGACACCACTCCTAACAAAGCCTTTCGTGGATTCCTGTTGTTTACATTGTAGTTATATTTATAAATTCCTATATAAGGGAAGTGAATTTCCCTTTTAAAGGGACGTTCTAATTATTATTAGAATACAATTACTTTATTTTGCTTACAAATGATTAATTTTTTGTTTCTTATATTAATTTCCTTTCTTATAATTGAGAGAATGGAATTTCTTGGTTATCACTAACCCGAGTACTTCTAAAAATAGGTTTTGACTCAGAATCTTATTTTATGGTTAAACAACTATATGACACGTGGCCGCTTAAAGAAAGGACACACAGAACACAAGATGGGGATGGCTACCGACCATAGCTATTGCGCTTGTCATCATAAGGAATAACGATCATAAAAAGAGTATTAAATGCTTTGCGCCCGGTAACATTTAATACAAAATATTTTGCAGCATTAAGGATGATGGCCCGTTACAAGGAATTTGGCATTTATGTCTAACGTTACATCTTCATCAATGATCCTCATAATTGACATTAAAGAAGAGCACGATCCTAGGACTTCCTTCCCTAGACATAGCTATAAATAGGAAGCTCAATTGTCATTGTAAATGATACGAATTTTTTGGCTAACTTACACTACATTCTATCCAGAATTTTAATACAATTTTACTTTCTCACTTTTGATCTCATCATTGTTATGCCCGAACACCGTGTTCCTGGACTCATCAACTTTTCCATTCCATCTACACTCTAAGGCTAAGTATTTTATATTTCACTAGTTATTTCGTTATTTTTTGGATCAAATTAATTCACTTGTCTATAAACCATGAACAAATTCAACTATACCGTTTTACGGGTAAACAGTTCGGCGCCCACCGTGAGGCTCAGACACCCGTGCAATTAAATTGATCCTTGAATTTTTTACTAACGTGTTTTGACTATTTTGTCTTAACAAAAATCACAAAAGAAATGGCATATAACACCGTTAACGGCACACACAACCCTAAAATCCAAAGGGAATAACCTCATTTCGAGGATTCAATCAGTGACATACACAATAAGAGGAACGATGCTACACCGACGCATGACAGGCAGTACCCTCGACAGGTTCGGGAGACGACTCCTGATGATGCTGATGAGGAGCATGTAGCGGATGCAGTGAGGGTCCTGCAAGAGAACCATGCAATCATTATAGGCCATCTCACGCAATAGGATCAGGTTATGACAGAACTAAAGCAGGCGCTATTAGATGCTTCAAATAATGCGAACAGGAGAGATCCAATTCCTCCCAAGGTTCCTTCAAACCAAACGACGTAGAGAGTCGACAACAACACTCTTAGGGGTGAAGTTGACTCCGATGGGGCGGGGGGAGTAGATTCAGCCTCAACAACGGGAACGATCCATTCAAGGATTAACTTTTGCGGTTCATGAAGGAAGTAAATGCCCGCATGGATCAAATCCCTGGCGCGCCACCAGTATTGAAAGGCCCTAACTCGAAGAAGTATATTCAATTACCGTGTAAGCCAAGTGCGACCCCAGGATTAATCCCGAAGAGGTTCAAAATGTCCGAAGTGCCTAAGTATAACGGAACTTCAGATCCACAGGACCACATTACCACCTACACAACAACGGTTAAAGGAAATGATTTGGCTCCTCATGAAATTAAGTTCGTGTTATTAAAGAAATTTAGTGAGACTCACACAAGGGGAGCTTTAACATGGTATTTATTATTGCCCGAGCATTGCATAGATTCCTTTGAGATGCTCGTGGATTCTTTCATCAAGGTTCATGCCAGTTCCAGAAAGGTACAAGTCCGAAAGACCAACCTATTCAGGATCGCGTAGGGAGAATCCGAGTTATTACGAGAGTTCGTTACCCGGTTCCAAAAGGAAAGGATGTTACTACCTGCAGTCCCGGATGAATGGGCACCTGAAGTGTTTGCCAAAGGTTTAAATTCGAGAAGTTCGGACGCTTCCCAGAAGTTGAAGGAAAGCCTTCTCGAGTTTCAAGCGACGCCTTGAGCGGATGTCCACAACTGGTATGAGTTGAAAATAAAGACCGAAGACGATCATGTTGGCTTTCCATCGTCGACCAAAGGAGGGGAGAAGAATAGAGAAAAAATGAAAGATGATATTGTAACAAATAGACGAACTTCGAGGGGCCTATTTTTTACCTACGAATGTACAAAAGGTCGCGACAGAAGCATCCGACGACAGAAAAGTTCACCGTTGATAGAAAAACTGATCGCGGCCGGAACAACAGATCGCTGCAGGATAAAGAAATCTCGGGGCCTCAAGATTCTTCTTACCAAAAGTTATCAGGGAATAACTTCAACATGAGTGTGGTGGATTTGCTATCAGCCATGAGAAATATCAAAGAGGCACAATTCCCTTGACCTTTGAGATCTGATCCAGCAAGAGGGATCCAAATTTATGGTGTGAATACCATCGCACTATCGGCCATCGGACTGACAGCTGTCGAAACCTCCAGGAATAAGTGGAAACACTGTTAAAGAATGGTCACCTTAGAAAATTCTTGAGTGACCGAGCTAAAAACGATTATGGTCGGAACAAGGGCAATGCGTAATCCTCGAAAGCAGGAAAAGAACTCCCACGCCAAACGATCAACATAATCTTAGGAGAAAACGAGATTAACGGGGTCAACCTTTTGGGAGCAAAGAAGACAAAAGTATCAATATCTCAAAATAAAAGGCTCGGGGAAGACAATATCATATTTACGGACGAAGATGCAAACGAATTACTGTTACCGCACAATGACGCACTAGTAATTTCTTTAAATGTGTTAGATTTTAAAATCAACCGTGTTTTAGTGGATCCAGGAAGTTTAGCTAATATCATACCATGGAAAGTACTGGAGCAAGATAAACTCACCGGAAGCATTATCTCGGCAACAAAACTCCTCGTTGGATTCAACCTCGCAAGCGTGACAACCCGGGGAGAACTTTTGCTGCACACGAACACCGAGGGAGTAATGAAGACAACTCTATTCGGAGTAGTAGATGGACATATGGGGTATATGTTGTTCCCCCTTTTTCCTCGGGGTGTATGGGTTTCGACGTTTTGAGGACAACTCACTTCCTTTTGGGAAAATGGTATAGAATTTGAAGAGTTTCCACCTAACGGACTTAAGGTGCGTTAGGGCCCCTAAAGCAAATAACTCATAAACCGGTTTACATTACCAGAGATTGGGTAAGGGATCAAAATTACCTTGAGGGGAAGGTGTTAGGCACCCCTCGAGGTCCACAACGGTAGGTCCCGGCCAAACTCAATTTAAGTGAATTAGTCATAAAGAAATTTAAACAAATAGAGATCATTTTGGAAAAAAAGGGAATAAAGGAGGTCCTAGGTTTATTACACTTCCATGCAATACTCGGTAACTTACCTTAAATAGAGATGTTACACGTAGAATTAGTGCATAGGTCATCATATTCTTTAGTACCCAATTACCTTCCCCTTTATTATTATCTAAGCGCTCTAATAGTATCGAGTGCGTACCCTATGCGTGCATTACCCGTCACTTACCTATGGCCCTGGAGGTGCTTAGGACCTCTATTAAGGTGGTTCTAGACTCAATTATGGTGCTTAAAAGGAGAAAATTAAGCGTCAAACAAAACATGTAGGACTATCACATAAAAAAAGAGCAGTTAAGGGCTCACATTTACCTCCACAAATAAACAAACTTTTAAACAATTTAAGGTCCTATAGCAGGATATCTAGATGAACACATAGCAGAATATGCAACATTTTCATTAAGGCGAGGCAGTGAATACCTAATCAGTTTGCCTACTGATTTTATCACTTCCTGAACCTAGGCAGTTTATACGCAGTCAAACAAAACACAGTTTCACAACTTCAGAATTTTAGTTATCCTATAGACTTGCCTAGGTGTGGATCAACAATATCCTTGGGCAATCATTATTGTTCCCACATCCTTCTTCTTCGATATACCACCTTATTGCAGCGCTTTGTTCGTGGCCTGCAGTGCCTTGAAAGTTTTCACCATACCGCATTTGATACCCTCTTCAATCCTTTCTTCGAGTTTGATGATATCGGAGAATTTATGGTTCTCAATAACCATCAATCTTTCATAGTATTGTGGATCCTGTGCTCTGACAAAGAACTTGTTCATCTGTTCCTCGTCTAATGCTGGTCTGAACTTGGCTGCTTCTGACCTCCACCGAGTAGCCTACTCGCGGAAGGTCTCAGTTGGCTTCTTCTTTAAGTTCTGGATATAGAAAACATCCGGCGCATTCTCTGTATTAAATCTGAATCTGTCCATGAATTTGGACGCCATGGTCATCCAATTGGCCCACTTCTTAGGATCCTGGATTATGTAACAGGACAAGGCATCTCCGGTAAGACTCTTCATGAAGAGCTTCATTCAGATTCTTTCATCTTTTCTGACCCCCACGAGCTTGTCACAATAGGTCCTTAGATGAACCATGGGATCACTTGTTCCATCAAACATTTCGAACTTGGGAGGTTTGTAACCCTCCGGCAGTTCCACATCTGGTTGTATGCATAGATTTTCATAGTTCAGGCCTTATATCCCTTTACCTCTTTCGACGCCCTGAACCCGACTTGTCAACTTCTTGAGCTCCTCAGCCATGTTCTTAATGAGAAAGTCCTTTCCAGTAGATTCTGGTGTATAGGATATGGGTTGAGTGGAGTGAGGTAGGGTTTCCATATATATATGGGGTTGTTTTAGTGACCGGGAGTTTGGGTATAATGGTGATCATTGGTGGAGTTTTGGGGTTCAGGAACAATTTATGGGATATTTTGGGGAGTGTGATAGGTGTTTTGCTGATATTGTGGAGGGATAGTGTGATTGTGAGGTGGAGTTGTATACTGGCGAGGTGCGGGAGGATTCTTTGGGTGCTTGTTGGGTGTGTTTTGAGGTGGTACAAGGTTTTGGGTGTTTGAGTGGTTGACATCTGGGATATTGAGTGTAAGGGAGAGGTTTGCTAGGCTTCGGACCTGATCGAGCTCCCTCTGTAGTTCTAGTATTTTCTACTCAAGCCGCGAAACCGCATCATTTGGGGCCTGAGTACCCCGACCATCGGAAGCTTCCGCATGTTCAACATGTGTATTGTTGTCTTTTGTGGTGCCGTTCAAATCATCCATTTTAGCTTTTCCTTTGCATTTTGGTGTACTAGGAGGAGGAGAAGGTGGAGGGCCCCTGGATCTAGTGTGATAAGCTGATGATGCCAGTATGCGCAAATCAACCTTTGGGGAATGGGAATAATCAAAAGAAAGAAAAAACAAAAAGGTAGCCAAGTCAGTAAGAGTTCTGAAAATTGTAAACACATATTGCAAAATTGTAAATTTGCATCCTAATTTAGGAGCTTCGTTGTGCCCGAGGTAGGCCTAGCGACAAGTTGTTTTGGAGAACTTAAATGCCAATAAATGCCTCATTTCTTTAATGTGAAAATAGAAAAATCCAAAACGACAATAAGATAATAAAAGATAAGTCACTACTGGCACTTGGCCTTATAACATTTAGAAAAGCAAATAAATCTAATCTACTTGGTCCCAGAAGGGCCTTCCCCAGGCTTGATCTTCCTAACTCCATCGACCAAGTTCCCCAGTTCGCGTAGGCCCAACAGCAGGTGAACTCTTTCTAGATGTCCTCCCTCGTTTCCTTCAACATTCTGGCAGTCGGCGACCCTCTTTATTATCTTTTCTTCCAATTACATCAAACCCTCCAGATATTCTACCCTTTCATTGGAGGTGATAGGGTTCTCCCTCCATTCATTGATCAATCTCACGTTTGTCTCGTGTATATCCTGATGTTTGGACTCAGAGTCATGAATCCTCTTGCGCAATTTGTTGTATTTTACTTGGGTCTCAGCATCTTCATCTATGACCCTGTTTCCCCGACCGATTTATGGCTTCACTATCCTAGCTAGGTTGTCCTCTAACCATGTCGGGTAGAAAGGTGCATGTCCCGCATGATACCTGTCTGGCTCGATGGTCTCCTTCTCCACAATGAACTTTGAGTGCCACATATGCTGAGCTTGGCACTTGTAAGGGATGTCGTCATCCTGAAAATCTGCCCGAAAATTATTCATCTTCGTAACCCGCTGTATGATCTGCTTCCTGCCTGCTTGTCTTATAACCCTGATGGGAACATAAGGGTATATTCCCCTTAACCCGATCAACACTAAGTGAGGAGCTTCCCTAGACCTGATGATGAACTTGTCAGTAGGGAACCATTCAAACATCCACTGGACCTGATTCTCAGTCAAATTGTCGAAGAACTCCACCCATTCCTTAGGACTTTTTGGTTGAACAAATATGTCGGGGATATAAGTCATCCTCTTAGGGTGATGGAAGGCTATATGATCACTCCACGCCCTTCGTGGAAAATCTTGACGATATTGACCCTTTTGGAGATGCTCCAATAACCAAAACTATAGCAACAGATTACAACCTTCAAAATGTTTGAACCCCTTCTGGCAGCGGTCCAAAGCCCGATAAATGTCAGCTATAAGCATAGGGACTATGGCGCATGTTTGTCCCTCGATTCCTTCCATTAAAGTTTTGGCCACCATAGCCAGTCTGGTGTGGATTTTGTCCCCTTTCATTGGGAACACTATCATACCTAGAAAGCAAACAACGAACACAGAAACTCTGCGGTGAATATGACCCAAGGAAGTGATAGATAAATCATCGTGGAAAATACGGTAAGACTTGATATGACTGCATCTCTCATACAAGTAGTCAAATGGTATATAAGATTTCTTTAAGCACTCCAAATCAGCATTTTTTTCCAGACCCATCATCTTTAGAAATCCCTTACCAGTGCGATTTTCAGGCACCAATAAACCAGGGTTGTCCCAAGGTAGCCCAGCAAATCCCCTTATTTATTCTAGGAGTGGGGTCATTTCTTTGTTCCTAAAGCGAAACACAGACCTTTCACTATCCCAGAACATGGTTGCAGCTTCAATCAGCATATTATTTGGTTGGATGTCTAACAGAGAAGGCAAATTTCCCAAAACCTTCCTCATATGTTTCTTGTCACTTGAGGAAAGATCTTCCCACGAATCCAATAGCAGTGGTGGCATATTGCGGACTATGCCAAACCTAGGGACATCGTGCCTCATTTTATGCAAAAACAATAAGGTTGGGCCCTTTCCCCCCTCCTGATTTGACTATTTATACATCCATGATTAGCATATTGGAATTTAGTTCCCCAAAGTTAATGCACAAAACGTGGTTGCGTTCGTTGGGATTATGGAAACTCCGGTGGACTTTTGGATAAGGTCTGTCTTAAAGGGTTATTATGTGGACAAAATATTAACCCATCTAGGCTTGACCATGATGCATGTACAATTATAATCAGAGTAAGGTTTCTATGGGGGTCTAGACTGGTACAACTTGAGGGGGAAAGGCACGAAATCGTCGATTGCACCGTTGATCGAATAGTTTTACGGCAAATAAGTCTTTCCGAATTTAAAGGGTGATATATAGGAAGAGCGCAACCACTAATCAAGCGTTGATATATGATTGATTACGTACGAGTGGAATATGATGTTGAGAATTATTCATGCAATAGTAAATAGCATGCTGTCACGTATTTGCACGTTAGAAAAATAATAAATGCGGTATTTAATAATTGAAAGACATTTAAGAAAGAAAACAAAGAGACACGTTAGTGTCTGTAGTAAAGGAAATCATAAATGCTTGAAAATGGTCAATTAAAACCAGGTAAAGGGAAAGGGAAAGGGTTCACATGTATTAACAGAATAAATCATGTTTAAGACTAATTCACAAAATCAAGTTTGTCATAGTAAAAGCCTAAGAATTCCTAGAAGAGTCACCATGCTGTGGCGCCCCCTTTTTCCTCACGGAGTCTGGGTTTCGACATTCCGGGGACAACTCACTTTCTTTTGGGAAAAGGGTATAGAATTTGAAGAGTCGCCACCTAACGGATTTAAGGTGCGTTAGGGCACCTAAAGAAAATAACTCATAAACCGGTTTACATTACCAGAGATTGGGTAAGGGCTCGAAATTACCTTGAGGGGAAGGTGTTAGGAATCCCTCGAGGTCCACAATGGTGGGTCCCGACGAAACTCAATTTAAGTGAATTAGTCATAAAGCAATTTAAACAAATAGAGATCATTTTGGGGAAAAAACGGGAATAAAGGGGGTCCTAGGTTTATTAGCCTATAGGATCACTTTCGTGCAATACTCGGTAAACTTTCCTTAAATAGAGGTGTTACGCGTAGCATTAGCGCACAATTCATCATATCCTTTACTACCCAATTACCCTCCCCTAAATTATTATCTAAGCGCTCTAATAGTATCGAGTACGTACCCTATGCGTGCATCACTTGTCCCTTACCTATGACCCTGGAGGTGCTTAGGACCTCAGTTAAGGTGGTTCTAGACTCACCTATGGTACTTAAAAGGAGAAAACTAGGCGTCAAACAAAGCAGGTAGGACTGTCACATAAAAAGGAGCAGCTAAGGGCTCACATTTACCTCCACAAATAAACAAACAATTGCACGCCTCAAACAAACAGTTTTTAAATGATTTAAGGTCCTATAGCAATATATCTTGATGAACACATAGCAGAATATGCAACATTTTCATTAAGGTGAGGCAGTGAATACCTATTCAGTTTGCCTACTGACTTTATCACTTCCTGAATCTAGACAGTTTATATGCAGTCAAACAAAACATAGTTTCACAACTTAAGAATTTTAGTTGTCCTACAAGTTTGCCTAGGTGTGGATAAGAAGTATCCTATGGACACGTCATCTAAACGTTAATCGACCATAATTATAAACCGATGATTGATTTTAACATGCAGGTTTTATTTGTTAGATCCTATAGGAATGCTGTCTAGGCGCTGGAAAAAAAATGATGACAAGCGTTACAGAACTGGTTTCACATGTTTATCTCTACAAGCATGGTATCTAAGTGTTGAGACTGTTTTTATACTCATTCCTTATAGGCATGACGGCTAAATGATGAAAGTGATTTTTTATATGTTTTAACTATAGGCATGATATCTAAACGAGTGCATCAAAAGGTCCTAGGAACATGATCTCTAATGCACAAAGGAAGGTTTGAGAACATGATTATTAATGCAGAATTGATAAATGACCTAGAAATAGGATTTCTAACGCAAATGTGAGAATGCATGATTTTTAGAATGAAAGATGGAAATTTGGGATAAATAATGAGATGAGTCCTATAAACATGATTTCTAATGCACATAAATAATCATAACAATCCTATAGGCATGGTTTTACCCGATCCCCAAAAAATTACATAAAAGTCCCTCCTAATTTTACTAATAACCCCAATATCTGTTTTTACAAGAATTGTTATTACAGACCAGATACAAATGAATTACAGAATGAAATTACTATACTATAGGGAGCCTGGATAGGCCCAAAAGTAAAACTGGAAACTAGTCCTTCAACCAAGTCTGAAGTATGTCAGCATCTCATAGTACACCAAATGATCTTCTGGTGTGTCAAAGTTCCCAAGGGCCTCAAGGACCCCGGGCAATGCTCACACCAGAAACCCTTTTAAAGAAACAGTTTTGTGAACAAGTTTGGAAAATCCAGCCCCAGTGTGTTAGAGTTCGGAGGAGCCTCATGGACTCCTAGGCAGTGCTCACACTGGAGGGGCAGGACCCTAGATGTCTAAGAGTAGGAGTTAAAAATAGTATATGAAAATAGAGGATAGTTTTAGGAAAATAGTTTAGAAGTAAAATAGGAGTAAACCGAGTCATTGCAACACTCTGAGTTCAACAAAGATTTCTAGCAATCAAACAATGGACAAAACAGAATCATGATTACTTCAAGCAAAGTTTCACATTGCCTAGGATTGACTTAGTCCATTAATTATTACTAGGTGGGCATATAGCATGCTGGGAACAGAATAATAAACAGAAAATCCTTAAGTTGTGAAAATCCTTAAGTTGCAAAGTAGCAGGGGTTGGGAACATAGAAGTCCTTAATCAGGAACACATAAAATAGGACAAGAATGAAAGCACTCTAGTTGTGAAACCAGTGGATAAGTATCCTGTACCAAATAAGAACATACACAAACCAGATTGACATATTGGACAAGATAAGAGTTAGGGCATGCTAATTAACAGATACATAAAGCAGGATAAGGCAGGTTGACATCTTATAACATCCAGATTCCACAACATACTGAATAGGACATAGCAACAGAGATAGACATGCTGATTAAGAGCCATAAACAGGAAGCACATAGATTACATAACCCTGAATAGGACCTAACATCAGAAGTAGTCATGCTAATTAAGACCAATAAACAGGAAAGACAGAAATTTAACTACACCGAAGTAGTTATGCTAATTAAGATCAACAAACATGAAAGACAGAAGTTTAACTACACAGAAGTAGTTATGCTAATTAAAATTGACAAACAGGATAGACAGAAGTAGTCAATCTAATTGAAAGAAATAAATAGGAAAGCAAATAAGTATAGCTTCAATGCGTATAGAATGATAATAAGAGGGGAGACATACCAGTTAAAAATAGCAAACAGGAAGGTGAAAGTATACATAACCCAATGGTCTAGCCTTGGCTTTCAGCCGGCTAGACAGTGTAGCAAACACAAGTAACAGAAAGGTTTGAATAAGAGCAAGAGTTTGTGTGTGTGTGTGTTTCTTTCCGAATGTGTTCCTCCCTTAAAGAAAAATCAAATTGGGGTTTATAAAACACTTGGCAAAGTAAAACAATTAAGGTAACGAATAAATTAGAGTTCCTAAACAAGGTACACAAATAAAACCAATCAGTTAATTGGGGAGTTAACTCAATCAATTTACACAGAAGAATCTGGAAAGGACCCCTTAAATTGGGGAGAATCCCTTAACGGTTCAGATTGGGATTCAAATAAGGTAAAATAATCACTTACTAACCATAAATCAGGCTAATTAATCTAAATAAGGCAAGTAGTACCAATTACAAGTCATAAATAAGGAAAATAGGTAAAATCACAGAGAAGCACTAATTTTAACAAGAAAATATAATTCGAATCCTAATAAAATCAGTCAATCCATTTTGATTGGTAGAGATGAACAATAACGGAAAAAATTGAAGTAGTAAGTGCAATGAGCAGGAAAAACCTAGGGTTTAAAGCATATACACAAATATTAGTCAAGATAATCAGATTCAAACACTTGGGAGTTTTAAAACCTTTTGGAAAGAGCTTAAAACGAATCCCTAGTTTTAGAAAATACTGGAATCAAATAGTAATAAGGAGAAACAGAAGGTTTTTCAAAGAGAAATACCAAATACACTTAAAAACGTTTCAGATCTACAAGGATCTGAACAGACCCAAGTAGCATAAGATTAGAGTTTTAAAAAAAAGGCAGAGATGAAAGAAAACCTGGTTTAAAACCATAAATTCGAGCCATAAACACGAAGATAATAGTACTCACAAACAGAGATGGCCATAGGTAAACTTATGAACGATTTTGAACAAAATCTGAGTTGAATCTCTACAAGATTCTTTCATAAATCAACATAGTCGAACAACCAGAAGAGGTGAGAGGCCGGTAGGGGCCGAAAATTACAGAGAAACCCCATGAACGAGTGGTTTTCCAGTGACAACGGCTAGGTTTTAGGGGGAGTGTTTGAGAGAGAAGAGGGGAGGTCGGGGAGAACGAAGACGGCGGAACCAAGATAAATGAAGGGGTTAGGGTTGGGGTTAGATAAAAAAAGGAAAGGATAACGTGGGCCGACGACCACAATTAGAGAATGTTCTGGATCGGGTAAGGGTTATTTAATTTGGGCTGGGGAGGATTGGTCTAGGATTTTAAGTAATTGGGCTGGTGTAATTAGGTTACGTCCGAAATTAAAATAAAATTCAAAGGGGCTATTTGTTAAATACCCAATTAATTAATAAAATAATTTATAAAAATAATTAATAAATTATAAAAAATGATTTTCATGCATAAAAATAATTTAAAATAATTACTTAATATTATAAAAAAATAAAAGGTATTTTCTGGTGAAATAATGTAATAAGGCACACATGGGCTATTATTGCAATTATAACCCAAAAATGTAAATGTGGCTATTCATGAAATAATTAAAGCTTGGTATAAATATAAATGATGAAATAAAACTATAAAATTATGAAAAAACCATTTGTGAAGCAAATAGTAATTATTTATATAAATAAAATACTGGGATAAATTAATAAAAATCCTTAGAAAAATGCAGAAATTATGGAAAAATATTAATTGATGCTCATGTACTATTTTGAAGATAGATATGCATTTTGAAAATAATATAGGGAAAAATTGGGTATCAACAGTATAATATCATCTTGGGAAGACCATGGCTGCACGAGATGAAAGATGTTCCTTCAACATATCACCAATTGTTAAAGTTTCCGACACCCAAGGGGATCAAACAGATAAGGGGTGATCAGCCTGCAGCAATAGAGATGAATGTAATTTCGGTCTCCATTATCAAAGGAAAGGAACGTGCGGCATACAAATTATTAGAACCGACGCCTATCCCCGAACTAGAGGAAGTTAGCCCGGGGACAGAAGAGTTGGAACATTATGAGGTACCAAGGTATTTTCAAGTACTAGAATATACGGACACAAAAAATTCCACGACAGAAGAACTGGAGTAGGTTGTCCATTTCGAAGAATTCCTAGAAAAGAAACTTCATTTGGGAACAGGACTGCACCCGAAGCACAAGTCTGCTTTTATTGAATTCCTTAAAATTAACGCCATTTGTTTTGCATGGTCGCACGAGGATATGACAGGAATCCCGACTGATATAGCCGTACATAACTTAAGCTTGGATCCCAACGTAAGTCCGTTAAGGCAAAAGAAGCGCCCTATTACTGAATTAAGGAATAAATTCGTCAAAGAAGTGGTGACCCGTTTATGTAACGACCTGACCGATCGTTTTGCGTATTCGGACCCCGTTCCCCTAAATAAAACTCCTCGTAGCATCTTATAGTGATTTATGACTTGCGGGGACGGGTGGTTCGGGATTCAGAAGTGTTTAGAGCAGTATAGGAACACTTGGTTCCTTAAGGTTGGCCTTTTTGGCCAAGTTTGACTTCGGTCAACATTTTTAACAAACGGCCTAGGAATCGGGTTTCAACGGTTCCAGTAGCTTCGTATGATGATTTCAGACTTGTGCGTTCGTCCGGAATGGGTTTTGGATTACTCGGGAGCGTTTCGACGCAAAATAGCAAAATAGAGTTTCCTTAAGTTCAAAATTTGGTTTAGAACGTGTTTTTGTGCTATCTAGGTCCGAACAAAATTCCGAGATCGGGAATAGTTCCGTTATGTCATTTATGACTTGCCTACAAAATTTGGTGTCATTCCGAGTAGTATAGGTCGGTTCGGCGCATTAGAACCGATGTCAAGAACTTGAATTTTCTTAAGTTTGATTCTAGGGGTTTTTAGGTGTGATTTTGCGTTTTAGTGTTGTTTTGGGTGTTACGAAGGCTCGAGCGAGTCCGTAATATAATTTAGGACTTTTTGGTATAATTGCGCGGGGGCTCGGGTGGGCTCAAGTTCCCCCGAACACCAAACGGGGCCAAAAACAAGCAGCTTCAGCTGCTGGTGCACCAGGTCTGGTGTGACCGCAGGTGCGGTTGACCAGATCGCAGGTGCGATACCGCCCCTGCGGTCAAGGCCTCCCAGGTGTGGCCCCAGGGGAGATGATCCAAGTTCGCAGGTGCAGACCTTTCTCTGCAGGAGCGGATCCGCCGGTGCGGAAATCCTTCCGCAGGTGCGAGCCCTAACCTCCTTGCCAACTTCCGCAGGTGCGAGCCTTGGCTCGCAGATGCGAGACCCCAGGTGCGGTCCTCGAGCCGCAGGTGCGAGATCACTGAAGGCAGTTAGCTCCTTTTAATACGGGACTTAACCAATTTTCCCCATTTATTCTCCACCATAGGCGATTTTGAGAGCTCACAAGAGGGTGTTCGGCCTAGCTACTAAGAGGTAAGTAACTTCCATTTAAATGTTGGTTTGTTACATCAAATCTTAGGTAGATTAACACCCAATTAATGCAAATCAAAGGGGTTAGAGTGGAAACCTAGGATTGATGAACTTTAGAGAATTTCACCACTTTTCTACCATGAAATCATGCAAAAACCATATATTAATGATCCTTAGGTTATGGGTGAGTGTTTTCTTCGAAAATTTCCGGAATCCGAGCATGTGGACCCAGGGGTGTATTTTGGGATTTCTTCAAGAATAATGAATTACTAAACTAGTAAGAGAATTCCATACTTTTGAGTGTATATTAATATATTTATATAACATTTGACTAGTTTCGAGTCCTCGGGTGTAAAGTTTGGAGTTTCGGGCGCGTTCTTGGTTCGGGAAGTAGGTTCGGCACGAGGTGAGTCTCCTTTCCAACCTTGTAAGAGGGAATTGTCCTCATAGGTAAATGTAAATGATTGAATTATCCTTATTTGCGGGGGCTACACACGCGCAAAGTGACAAGAGTCCGTACGTAGCTACTACTATGTTATGTCGGGTAGAATTTAGGATTTCACAAGCATGCCTTTATGTGCCTTACCTGTATCTTTATATGTGTTCCTAGTTGCTTATTATCTTTGAAATCAACATGAGGATATTAGGAAGTTATGTGTAAGTTTAAGTGCTTAAATCTCTGATTTCAAGTATAATCCATGATAAATTCCTGAATTTCCTTATGATTCTGTGTATGTTTACGAGCACCCGTGTCGCATGTATGATTCATGAGCGGGGTAGCCTTATACTTATGTCAACCGCGTCACATGATCGATTTGGGATCGGGGTAATAGAAGCATCTATGGTTCGTGCCGCTCGATCCTCGGCAGTGCACATTTATTTTCGTGTCGCTTCGTCCGTACGCTTCGACATATTATGTGCTATGTATTTGACTGAGAGTCTTGTTATTATTAAATAAGTTGCTCCATGTGTAAGGGGAACTTGAGATTTTCGTGATAATTGCTATTTGACTCATGAGAATAAATTGCAGTTTTATATAATTGATACTTCATGACTTAGTGATTTCCATGACTACTATTCCTGTCTAGATTTATTTAATCATGTTATTCGTTCTTGAACCTAGTAAGTATCACGTCTACCTCTCGTCACTACTTCTTTGAGTTTATATGGGATACTCACTGGGTACATATTTGTTTATATGTACTCATGCTACGCTTATGTACTTAATTGTACAGGTTCTGAGGCAGGTGCATCTGGTTATCATACCGGAGCGCGATCTTGAGGGTACTATCTGGATTAGACTACACGGTGAGCTGCTCCCCCCTGGCGATCCTCAGCAGCACTGTGGAGTTTTCTATTATTTTTGGATATTTCTGTCTACCCCTTCAGACAGTTGTACATTCATTTTGTCTATTTGTATATTCCACTAGTCGCCTGCGGACTTCTGACACTAGGTCTTGGCACACGTAGTTGATTTCCTAGTATTTTGCTATGTTGTATATGTTGGAAAATGATCTTTTGAGTTTCATTTAATCAAGTTGCATCACTTGACTGTTTTCTTTAAATGATTTCCTAACTTAAAATTTGGCAAGTACTTAAATATCCAAATAAGTAAAGAAATCTCGTTAGTAAACTAGTGTTGGCTTGCCTAACCCCGGTGTTGGGCGCCATCACGACCTGAGTGGGGATTTGGATCGCGACAGTTTACTTAAGATTGGATTAATTTGAGAGGTAAGATATATGGATTGGCTAGCGAATGTAGTAGTAGTTCCTAAGAAAAATAATAAATTTTGCGTGTGCGTAGATTATAATGATCTTAATAAGGCGTGCCCGAAAGACTCATTCCCATTGCCAAATATCGATCAAATGATTGATGTCACGGCTTGGCACGAGTTAATGAATTTCCTCGATTCTTATTCTGGGTACAATCAAATCAAGATGAACCCAGAAGACCAGGAAAAAACTTAGTTTATAACAAATTTTGGCACATATTGTTACAATCTGATGCCCTTCGGGATAAAGAACGCCGGAGCCACTTAGCAATGGCTCGTGAATAAGATGTTCGAAAAACAAATAGGAAATACTATGGAAGTATATAAACGATGTGCTCATTAAGACTTTATATGCAGGTGACCACTTAAAGCATTTGCAAGAAACATTCGACAACCTGAGGGAGCATAATATGAAACTTAACCCCGAGAAGTTGGCGTTCGGGTTCAGTTCGGGTAAGTTCCTAGGATTCCTAGTCTCACAAAGGGGAATTGAGGTAAATCCCGACAAAATCAAGACCATAGAAGACATCCCGAATCAATTGTCTAACATAAAAGAAGTCCAGAAGATTATAGTGAGATTGGAAGCTTTGAGCAGGTTCATTTCCCGATCATCGAAAAGATATTATTGCTTCTTCGCACTACTAAAAAAGAAAAACAATTTCGAATGGACACCATAGTGTTAGAAAGACTTAAAGAAGTTGAAGAAATATTTGTCATGCCCTCCGTTTCTCTCAAAACCAAAAGAAGGTGAACATTTCTAGTCTACCTCATGATTTCAAAAGTTGCAGTAAGTTCGGTTTTAGTCCGAGAGGAAAAAGGTACGCAATCTCCCATTTATTACGTTAGTAAAATTTTAACGGGAGAAGAAACTCGCTACCTACATCTAGAAAAGCTGGCCTTGGCTATCATAGTCGCCGCTCGGAAGATGAGGCCCTACTTCCAATGACACCAGATAGTTGTGGTGACTACTTTCCCTCTAGGTATATTGGCCAAACGGGACGTCGAAATGAGCGAAATTGATATAGAGTATAAATCGAGGCCTGCAATTAAGTCACAAGTCTTGGCCGACTTCATGGCCAATTTCAGTCCGAGACTATTGCTTCTAGAAGCCAAGGAGGCAATAGTGGTGTCATAGTTGACATCGGGAGTTTGGACCTTATTTACGGACGAAACTTCAAACATAAAAGGGTCCGGGCTTGGAATAGTCTTGATCATGCCTTCGGGGGAAACTTTAAGGCTAACCATCAGAACGATTCCTTTAACTAACAATGAAGAATAGTATGAAGCTTTGATTTTAGAGATTGAATTGGCACGGGGGCTTGACTCCGAAGTCATCGAAATCGAATGTGATTCGCAGTTGGTGGTAAATCAGGTCTATGAAATTTTTGACACCAAAGAGGAACGTATTCAACAATACGTGGTAAATGTTCGGGCTTTATTGGAACGATTTCGAGAGTGGCCAATAACCCATATCCCGCGGGAAGATAACACGGAAGCAGGTTCTTTGGATAATTTGGGCTCATCAAGAGAAATCCAAGAATCGGAATCAGGGAAAGTAGTACAACTGATGAACTCAGTCTTGGACACAAATGGTTACTATGAGGTGAATTCGAGTAGTTTGGTCTAGGACTGGAGAAACAATATAATCGATTATGCCGAGTATGGAAAGTTTCCCGAAGACCCCAAAGCATCAAGAGTGTTATGCGCCAAAGTTGCACGATACAACTTCAAGAAAGTCCAATTGTACAAGAAATCCTTTCAAGGCCCATGGCCTTATGCTTAGGAGCATCAGAAGCTAAATATGTCATGAGAGAAGTCCATGAAAGGATATGCAACAATCATTTGGGTGCAGATTTTTTGGTGCTGAAATTAGTTCGGGCAGGATATTACTGGCCCAGTATGGAACAAGATTCCAAAGAATTCGTTTGAAAATGTGATAAGTGCCAACGCTACGCACCACTAATACATCGATCGGCATATACCTTACATTCGGTTTTGTCCCCGTGGTCGTTCATGAAATGGGTGATGGACATTGTTGGACCACTACCACCGGCTCTTGGAAAGGTAAGGTTTCTTTTAATTTTGACTAACTAATTTTCTAAATGGGTGGAAGAAGGTCCTTATCAGAAGATCAAAGAACGCGAAGTGGCTGACTTCCTATGGGAAAATATAATTTGCAGGTTTGGAATAATGAATGAGATTGCATGAGACAACGGTCCACAGTTTATTGGCGCAAACGTTACAAAGTTCCTTGAAGATTTGAAGATAACGAGGATTACCTATTCTCCTTATAATCCGAGCGCAAATGGTCAAGCATAGTAAACAACAAAGTAATTATACGAAATTTAAAGAAACAGTTGAAAATAGCAAAAGGCAACTGGCCCGAAGAATTACCTGGGGTTTTATGGGCCTGCCGAATAATGGCCAAGTCAAGCATAGGAGAAACCCTTTTTCCCTTGTGTACGACACAGAAGCTTTGATACCGGTGGAAGTAGGGGAACGAACCTTAAGGTATTTCCAGGCAGACGAATAATAAAAAAATAAAGCAATGTTAATCAACTTGGAGCTGCTCGAGGAACGCAGGGACTTGGCGCATGTCAGAATAGAGGCTCAAAAGTAGATAATGGAGCAATATTATAATCGAAGAGCCAACCTCCATTATTTCAAAGTAGGAGACTTGGTCTTGCGGAAGGTAACTCAAAACATCCGGTAACCCAAGCAAGTTAGGACCAACATGGGAAGGCCCTTATCGGGTTTTAGCTATCACCGTGAAAGGATCATACGAGTTGAAGAACTAGAATGGATACACGTTTCCTAACAACGGGAACATGGCTCACCTCAAAATATATTACTGTTGACGAACAACAGTCAAACGGAAAGTATGCGGTGCACTTTTTTCCCTTGGTTCAGTTTTTGTCCCAATTGGGTTTTTCTGGCAAGGTTTTTTAATGAGGAAGCGACGGAAAGCATTCTACGAAGACAGTAGTGATAAGACCTTTGATAACAAGACAAACAAACAAGTTTCCACTCGGGTATGATTAGATAATCTTGTTGCGGTAGCAAATTCCCACCGAGAAGTTAAGTTTGTTGTCGAACAGAGGTTACCCAACCATCCACAATCACAGACCACTAGAGGATTGTTAGGTATTCTTTCACTCGATAGCATTCCTAAGGGGAAACAAGATATGTTACCTTGTGAAGGATTACCTAGCAATTCATCGGTGGAACCTTCGAAGGTACAAGACTTCCAGTGTTTCAATTCGCATTCTTCACATTCGAACACTTGGGGGGAATGATATGAGGATACGGAAACACTGAATGCCACTTCAAATACGAAAACACTGAATGCCACATCAACGGGGGAACAAAAATCTGGAATAGAATGCATCATCGGGACTGGGGAGTATGCAACCAGCTTTATAGAATCAAGTTGTACAAGATAGCCACAAGTCATGGCAATTTCTTTTATGTATAGCAAAAGGCTTATGTAATCATTGAAAATTGAAGGAATAAAATAAAATCCTTTTACTTTTACCTTGTTTTTTGTTTGAACGATGAGCTAATTTTGTTATTTGAAAGTTAAACAAGTACTTCAAATGTTAGTGTCGTAATGAACATGAGACGTCCTCTTCAAGAGCACCGTAGACATAAGAGGCTCTCTCATATAAAAATCCTCACGTTAAAGGGTTGGTTTCAGAAGAATCAATTCCCAAAATCCAGAATGCCATCGGGGAAAATACACCCGAAACCGCATATGAAAAGGAGGCAAAAAGAAAACTTACGCAAATATTCATGGAAACCCTCATGAAAAGGGATAATACTCGGAACGAAAATGCTTCAAAATAAAGGCATCCAAGATTACACATAATAAAGCGCGAACATAACAACATGCGCAGAATACTTGAGCTAGTACGAAAGTTAAAAACTTGCACGGATATTCAAGAAAAAGTAAGACTCAAACAAACATTTGAGAAAAAATATGTATTCATTTACAAGAACGTGGCAAAATAAATACAAAATGGGAAAATACAAGTAAAGCTAACCTGCAACGCCTTCGGAATCAGGAGGAAGAGAAGTATCCGCATCCCCGGGAGTAGTAGGTGGTTCCACCGATGGCTCAATGTTTTCCCCAGCTTGGTCTTCAGCATCATCTTCTTCCGATCCCTCTCTAGTTTCCGAAATTAATAACTAGAATCAGAGGAACCTAGAGCATCAAACTGCGTAGGAGTCCATTTTTTTGCAGCCAACTCAAGCTCTCGGACCTTAGCAATATCGGCATCACTGTCAATGATACTAGTCTTCTCCTCTTCCAAGGTTTTTCTCCTCATTCTATACATGGAATAAGTTTTTTAACAATGAGGGAAGCCGCTCGATGCTTAAATTCTTCTTTGAGTTGAGTAACCTCGGCAGAAAGGTTTTCCCGGGACCTAGCAGATTGAGACTGATGTCAAGCTCACGAACAGTTAAACTAAAGAGCCTTTATGCTTGATAGTTTTCTTGTACTTCTCTTCTAGCTGGGCATGTTTCGCCACCACAGCAACAAGATCTTCAGTTTTGGAGTTTAAGGCTGCTTCCAAATTAATCACTTTTTTAGTGGAGGAAGCCTCACGATCGGTTGCAGCAAGAACAATGTTTTGGACTTCTGCCCATTTAGGGTTAGCTTCATCAAATCTAACCCTCAGCAGCCCAATTTCTTGGCTAAGGGTACCACTTCTAGCTCGCTTTGCTCCAAACAGGCCTCCAAAATAATGGCCTCGGTAGCCTTGGTTTCCAGTTCGGAGAGGCAGAGAACAGTGTGGTCCTGTTCCGCCAAAAGTTGGTCCCGTTCAGAAGTAAGTTCTTCCTTCTCTCTAATCAACCTTTGAAGGCCCTCAGAAGCAAGAAAGTTGGCCTACAAAACAAGAAGAGGTAAAACTTAGAGTACATTTGTTCAAAAGTAGAAGAAATAACAGAAGAAGAAAGAAATGTACCATTGCGGCGTTGTGCATAACATTGTTCAACAAACACTCCCCCGGGAGTGTCTGAATCTTTTCCCAGTCTTTTTTTGAAGTCAAAGGCTTCATATAATTAGCAATCTCTACCGGCGGGATAGTAGGTTGCATCCGGTAGAGACTGAAAGAGTAACGTTCCTCCTTCTTTGTGGATCTTCAGAAGGGGCATCATGGTTAGGTACGACTGTTGGAGATGATGTAGCAACTGCTTTTGGAAGAGTGGATGAAGATGGAAATTATGTAGTAGTAGCTAGTGGTGGTAAAGGTGGAGATGAAGCTGATAGAGCTGAAGAGTGAGAAGAAGATGCATCAAATGCAGTGTTGGTTATTTGATGCTCGCGAACCAAAGACGACATGGACCCGATACTCATCACAGCGGTACCGGTTACAGCAATTGGGGCCCAAAAGTGGGAGTTAACATATTCAACTAAATTAGATCCTCCCCTAAGTGCTGAGACGTCATCTACAGCTGGCGCAATTATCTCAACAGGTCGAGCATCCTATTGATATGATGAGGATAGTATCCTTCTATGTAAAGAATCTCCCTCATCACTAGCTTCTTCATCGTCATCGATCATCACAGTGTCAATGACCAGCCCAGAAGGAGGACCAATGAGCATCTCCACCGGAGATGACTCGGGGTCATCAACCTTTGCCCTATTATTCTTTTTCCCGCCCGCAGAAGAACGTCTTCTATTTAGTTGCTTGTTATCTGGCCCGGGAATCCGTGAAGAAACGTTTGCGCTTGAAGCAAGCCCGAAGATGCTTGTTTGAGTAAGTGCCTCATGAAGCAGCCTCACCGCATCAGCAAGGTCAGCCAAAACATCATCCTAAGGGACATCAACTGAGCTCGCGAGTAGACCTAATTTTGTGAACAAGTCAAAAGGTTCAACCAAGTTCTTCATATACAAAAAGTGGAAACAAGGTAAATTAAAGTTACCATGATTTTTGGCCTTTCACTCGTATTGAAGGGACAATTCTTTCCACAAACGAGTTTTGGGTGTTGTGATGTCCAAGATCTTCTGAACCCACCAGTCCAATCCTTCTACCACCGGTGGGATCCATCGAGTCGTTGAAACATATGAAGGTTGAAGGATCAATTCAGGCATTAAAGAACAAGAGAAAATGTATTAAAAGGAACTTACAAGAGCGGTTCCAAGAAATCGAAAAGGATGAAGCCGTTGCTGGGATAATGACACTAGTGGCAACTGCAATGAACCGTTCCATCCACCCACGGTCGTTGTCATCGTCCATCAAATTATGGTGTCCACGCTTGCAAAGGTTTATCATTCTCCCGCAAAAGATTTTGGGGGAATGGAGATTCATTATATGAGTTAAGGTTAGCTCCTCTCTCGTTTCTTGGCACAAACGCCGAATGCATGTGACCGTCCTCCACACTGAAGGGGAGATTCATCATAGATAAAGAAGCCATCAGAAAAGGGGAAGGAAAGATTTTGTGTTTGAAGAAAATTAGAAAAGGGATGGAAAACAAGGATGTATATCAAAAGCTCAAGCAATTCTGAAACGCAAAGGAAAAGAAGTTGCGTATAAGTAAAATTTTGGCTGCTAAATTCATGACCATGATTACCTCGATATTCGACAAAAGTTATGCTGAATCATGGGATGACGCGTGTTCGGGGCATTAAATGCGGAGAGATGTGCATCCAATCAGACGTGTTCAGGGCATTAAATTCGGGGCATTACTATAACTTCAAAGGGAATTATAGTAATTCCCTCCAAAAAGGTGTTTCTACCAACTTCCCGATAACTCAAGATTGTGTCACCGAAAAGCAGGGGGACTATCTGTATAGGGAAAAATACGACATGACACATGGCCGCTTAAAGAAAGGACGCGTGGAACACAAGACGGGGTTGGCCACCGAACATAGTTATTCCGCTTGTCACCGAAAGGAATAACGATATAAAAGGAGTATTAAATGATTTGCACCAAGCAATACTTAATACAAAATATTTTGCAGCATTAAGGATGATGTCCCTTTACAAGGAATGTGGCATTTATGTCTAACGTTACATCTTCATCAATGGCCCTCATAATTAAAATTTAAAAAGGGCACGATCCTAGTACTTTCTTCCCTAGAAATTGATATAAATAGGGAGCTCAGTTTTCATTGTAAAGGACACGGATCTTCTGGCTAACTTACACTACATTCTATACAGAATTTTAATATAATTTTACATTCTCACTTTTGATCTCATCATTGTTGTGCCCTGAAATCCTATTCCCTAACTCATCAGCTTTTCCGTCCCATCTACATTCTAAGGATTTCATTAGTTATTTTGTTATTTTTTGGATCAAATTAGTTCACTTTTCTAGAAACCATGAATAAATTCACCTGTATCATTTTACAGATAAACATGCATAACTGCTATCGATTCAAGCTAGATACAGATAACATATATATAGTTTATTCAACTTTAAGATTAGCACATGCTCCCTCCGTTTTATCTTATGTGAACCTATTTCCTTTTTAGTTGGGGCCAAAAAGAATTATCCCTTTCCTTATATGGAAACAATTTACCTTTATGCATCGATTTATATGCACACAAAATATGAGTCCGAAACTCAATTATTGGATTTTTGGACAAAAGTGACGTTAATGTGTGGAAAAAAGAGAGTTACATTTCTAGTTATAACGCGGTAATATACTGCGCTATACCTTAACGGTGTTTTCAGCCGTTAAGGTATATCACGGTATATTAACGCGCTATACCTGCTTAGCGCATAGCTTTTCCGCGCTATGCTGACTGGATTTTACTGGGAGGTATAGCGCATAGAGATCAAGCACTATACATATATAGCGCATAGAAATAGCGCACTATACCTGTTTGTTGGGCCCACCAATAATTAACTGACATAACAATAATTCAAATGGGTATAGCGCACATTAATAGAGCGCTATACACCAAAAATTTAAGCCCCTTGGGCTAGCCATTTTCTTATATAAAGGGGTTAGGATTTTACGAAAATCCATTCAAAAAATATTCTAACTCCCGTTCAAACTTTTCTTCTTGTTAAATTCTCAAGCATTTTTTCATAATGTCTGAAGAGCGTAGAATAAGAGTTTCATTATATTGGGAGGGAGGGGGGGGGTGAGGTTGTGATGTAGAATAACTCTGTGAGGTACATTTTATCTCCACAGTGTCATGTTAAATTTCCACTTACAATGGAGTACGATAAACTGGTATCGTTGTTATGCAAAAAAATGAGTGTGAGGAAACGTTCGGTGAAACTTAAAGTAACTGGAAGATATCCGTATTCCGTCACTCCGCAAGGGGTTGCTTTTTACTCGGAGTTTAACATCGACGATGATGAAACTTTGAGGGATTTTCTGAGGACTCCGGATGAATACGGGGAATTTCTTGTAATAAAAATGTTGGATATGTACGTCAAGGTCGAAGACGTTTCCAACAATGAGGTTCTGGATGAAAGAGTTTGCCTTGATTTAAACTTATCACCGCTGGCAAATGATTAGCGAGGAAATAATTTCTCTCCTGCTTTACATAATTCTCAATACGAGTAGTAAACTTCAATTTTCCTTTGTGTTACGATGTATATTATTGTTGTATTGAATTTGTATTAACGCACATATATTTCATAGGGGGTACCGGCCGGATATGAATTTTACAAGTTGTGAACCCAAGCATAGTTTTGGTGTGTTGGATCATGGTGGTCCATCCGGGAGTCATCACCAAAATGAAAATGTCCATCATGGAATTTCATCATATTACGACTTGTAAGTGAAGTGATAGAACTATATGGAAAGTATTTATTCATTTCAGTAGCTTATTATTTTGTTGGTTGTGCAGTGAAAACGAGCAAGTTGAACCACATGTACTCACTCAATTGCCCGAAGACGACGTATTAAATCGGGATCTGGCAGATGAACAAAGTGAGGAAGAGAATAGTGATTACGACAACAATGCCGATGAATCCGGAGACGAGACACCCTTTCCTCATGAGGAGGATGAGAATGAAGGACCTGATTTGACGAGAGAGTATGCTCCACCCCCCCCTAGACGAAGAGTGTACGAGTCCCAAGTGTCGTTTCATTCAAGGGAGATTCCTTACCTTGATAACTTGCCAAGCATGCTGGATGTGGAAGCTCTCACAAGGGATTTTGATGAAATTCGAACAGCAATGTGGGATGAGTCTAGACCAACGGTGCTGGCAAAGGGCATGTTTTTTCCTGATAAAACGCGCGTAAGCAGGGCTTGTAAAATGCACAACGAAAAAGAGTGTCGTGAGATGATGGTATGGGAGTCAAGTACGGTTGTATACAAGGTTGTTTGCCGCAGGTGGTTTTGGCCATGTCATTGGATGTTGCGTGCGAGCAAGAAGAAGACAAGTCTGTGGAAAGTGGGTAAATACAATTTCACCCGCATATGTGAAATGGACACATTCAACGGGAATCACTTCAAATTGGATATTGACTTGATTTCTGTTGTCCTTATTCCACACCTCGAAGCGTCCATAAGGTATAAAATCAAAGAGTGCATTACATCAATCCACCAGGAATATGGTCATACCATTACCAAAAGAAAGGCATATCTCGGGCGCAAACGAGCGTTTGAAATGGGAGCTATTTTTGAACCACTTAAAAGAGCACGTTGTCAAACCGTGTTTCGATATTTGTCTAATATTTGATCGGCACAGTGGTATCTTAAGTTCTGTGTAGAACTTGCCCGCATGGCAAGAACCTTATGCCTACCACCATTACTGTGCAAGGCACTTTAAGGCCAATTTACAGAAGGCATATCCCAACAAGGATCTGCATGATTTGATGTGGATGGCAACAACAGACCACCAACAACATAAATTTCGGAGGCACATGGAATCTTTCAGGCAAGAAGACGAGGCAACCTATCGTTAGTTACTGCGACATCGCCCTGAAAAGTGGACTTTTCATGCGGATGGTGGCAGACGATGGGGAATTCTGACTACAAACGTGTCAGAGTCTTTCAACGGGTTATTGAAGTCGGCAAGAGGATTGCCTTCACAGCCATGATGCGGATGTCGTTCAAGCAGATGGCGGAGAGGTTTGTTGAAAGGTATGCAACTGCGTGACATGATGCTCCACAATATCAAAGTACCCGCTCCGTGGCATGATGCTCCATAATATCGAGGCATATCAGCAGGGCGGAAGTGCTCCAAATCAGCCGGCCGACTGAGCAATAATCTGGCAGGCCACCTATCAAATCGTCGTTGTATGGCGTCCATATGAGCTATTAAATAAGAACACAAAACGTGAGTATGCGCAACACTAAGTTAATCTATACCAGGTAAGTTTAGGTACATATTTACCTGTGCTCCCTCCCGCAGATCCAACACATCCCTGCATAGGAGGAGATTATGATGAGCATCATACTCTCGTGCAATTCTACGGCGGAGAACCCATCTCCTTGCTAGAGAGAAACATAGGTGGTACATTAGGAGGTAATGGTGGTAGAGGTGGTTGAAACTGCAGGAACCGCTCCCAGGCCCAAACCTAACATACAAAGTTGACGTAAGGTTTAAGATAAATTCTAACTAGGAAGAATTGGAACTAATGAACAGATTATTCGAATATGTTGTCACCTGTAGAAGCGGCAGAAAACCTCAAACGTCACTCTGGGTGACCATGCTCGCCCGGCACATCTGCCTGTATATGTAGGCGAGAACAGCAGCACCCTAGATGTAAAAGGGTAACTCATCTAGCAGCTGAAGATGATGAAGAAATCGTAGGCTGACTAGGTTCCCCGAAGTGTTCGGGAACAAGATCCCCCCAAATAGAAGAAGTAACAACAACCTCGTATACCAGGTAATATGTAGCTCGTCTGTATCATCGGTGATGTCGGAGTGGAGTATCTCCAGGTGCTGTCTAATAGCGGTCAAACTCATCCGACTGGCCCCCGACGATGCAGTCTCGTCCTGTGGCCTAAAACTCGTGAGCTGCTGCAGCATGTCCAAATATTGCGCACGTCTGCAGCGTGATGGTGGCCTCGCCAATGGGCAGGTGGAAAGTGTGCGTCTCCGGTCGTCATCGCTCAATCAACGTTGTGATCAAATCCTAGTCGAGCTGCAGCTGCCTGATCTGAAAAATCCTATAGAATCCTGTATCCTGCAGGAGCTGGACTACACGTGGATGGAGATTTCTGTACCTCAAAAAATCCCACAGGCCGTCCACTCTCCTAGCGTGGAGAGTCTGAGACAGTAATTCCCCCTCCCATACGAGGGCGGACCTATGATCTCCCTGTAGTACTAATAGCTCAGCGGAGTAAGGGCCGGGATGTATAGGCGGCACGTCCATATCGTCAACTGTAAATTAAAAAACATTAATTGTATTTTTAATACGTAAATTAAATAATTAAAGTTTTGAGTTATACAATATTTAATTGGACATAGTATATATATCAATTGGGTTCCAGGCTCGATATTTGAGGCCCAGTAGCACCAAGCTATCCTGATTTCAATATTTTTATAATTTCGTGTGTTTGTTTTATAAATTTAATAATTTAATTTGACTACGTATATACCTATGGGTTCCAGGCTCGATATTTGAGGCCTGGTAGCACCAAACTATCATGAATAATTATGTGTGTCCATTTCAATTTTTTTATATTTTCGTGTGTTTGTTTTATAAATTAAATTATTAATTTTTAATAATTTAATTGGACAGAGTATATATATCTATGGGTTCTAGGCTCTATATTTTAGGCCTAGTAGCACCAAGCTATCATGAATAATTATGTGTGTTAATTTTAATATTTTTATAATTTTGCGTGTTTGTTTTATAATTTAAATTATTAGTTTTTAATTATTTAATTGTACAAAGTATATATACCTATGGGTTCCAGGCTCGATATTTGAGGCTCAATAGCACCAAACTATCATGATTAATTATGTGTGTCAAATTTAATATTTTTATAATTTTGTGTGTTTGTTTTATAATTTAAATTATTATTTATTAATTATTAATTATTTAACTGTGCAAAGTTTGTATTTCATCTACCAGTATAAGAGATACTTAAACCACAGGGATTCTACGCTAAAATACTCTACACATTACTACGCTAAAAGACTCTACATTTTACTACGCTAAAAGGTTTTACATTTTACTATGCTAATAAATAATCTAAACTATTATAAACAACAAATACATTTTAATCACATAACATTCACAAAAATACATATAAAATAGTAAAAGATATTAATTAACATTTTTATTAACAAAAGAAATTATTTCTCAATTATAATTTTTTTTTAAACATTAATATCTAAGTCTAGTTAAATATAACATACTAGTTTCGCAAATAAAACACAAAACGAGATGGAAACACATTCAAGTCAACTAATATGCATTATTATACAAGTTTCGACATAAAATAAATCGAAATACCTCGATTTATGATTTTCCGAACGTGAATTAGTTGAAAATTTGAATCCGAAATAGTGAAACCACAATAACACGATGCTTTGCTACGATGTGGGAGCTACGTTCTTGGCGTTTTGTGCGACGGGTGGGGCCCACAAGAATTTTTTTTTGGAGAAGAGGGGGGGGGGGGTTCTGGTTGGAAAAATAAAAAATGGGGGAGGGATGAGTTCTGATCGTGGGGAAGAAGAAGGAGTTTAAAATAAACAGGTATAGTGCTATGTTTTTATGCGTTATACCAGTATATCGCTTTAATTCTATGCGCTATACCTGGCGGTCAAATCGTCAGTGCATAGCGCCGAAAATGTCTGCGATATATATATTTAGCGCATTAAAATACAGCGCTATACATTAACGGCTGAAACACCGTTAATATATAGCGCGGTATATTACAACGTTATATATAGAAATGTAACTCTCTTTTCCCTCCACATATTAACGTCACTTTTGTCCAAAAACACAATAAAAAGATTTCGAACACAAAATATATATGCCTCATTTTACACCATAAATTTTAAAAATATTCTTTTTTTTCTTAAACTATATACCCGAATAAATAAGTTCACATGAATTGAATTGAAGCTGAGGGAGTACTATCACTCTTTAAGGCTGCAAGAAAATGACAAGAGTTTGAAATATGAGGATTAAAATATTTACTTTTAATTTGAAGCTGGACGTCAGTTCCTTGACAGCTTTTAAGATATACAGTTAAACTTTTAAAATTACTCCTATAGACCATAATATATATTTGAGTAAATTTTATAGGTTACTTAATTTTGTGCTCGTTATTCCAAAATTATTATTCTTACTTCTGTTACATAAAAATATTTTACTTTGTTTCACTTTTCATAAAAATAACTTTGATCATTTTTTTGTAAAAAAACTCACCTAAAATGTGAGAGAAAATGACAAAAAATGATCTTTATATTTGAGGTAAATTCAAATTGGGCCCTTAAATATACTCCTTAGCTATTTTGATCCACAAGGTTGTCAAAAGTGTGCGCTTTTAATTTTTATCAAAGATATAATAAACTCTGCTTATTAAATGTGCTGAAAACTAAAACTTAATTAACTAAAATTACCAATATAGTTCTATCAATCCAGTAATAGACAAAATAAAATAAAAAAATCATAGGTGCTCTGCTAACTTAAACATAAACTTACTATACAAAATATTATAACCGTGAAACTAATTGGAAAGTAAACAAGAAAGTATCGACAAGTTTTAGCTTTGTAGCCTCCTATTGCAATATATACAAACAAATCACACTTCTTCCGGACTAAATGAAATAGTTAGTATTTGATCCTTTAATCGATAAAAAAAACTTATGATTTACCCAAAAGTCAAACCAATTGATGAACACAAATTCGCCAATCACCGCAATCAATTTTGATGCAACTAACTTACATTCGTCTTTGAAAATGAGTTAATCCTTTTAAGATACATGAATTTTATTTTTTCAAACCGCATGATTAATTGTGAAACAATAAAATTAAGTTATCTTATACATAATTGCAAGTAAGACTAAATACTTTGATGGGATGGACTTGTCAAATTGAGATGTCATAAAACAAAAAAATGCACAAGATGTTAGAAGTAAATTTTAGAATAGCATATTACACCTCAAAAAGTTATACAAAATCTTATAAAAAATAGCCAAAAGTGTAAAAAAATACACTTCCAAATGTGATTCCATGGTATTCTCTTTTCGCATTTTCCATTAAAATATCAATTATAATTTGCTAAATACTCAACGAAAACCAAAAGTACTCGCGTTTGACAGCTTTATTGAATCAAAACAACTAAAGGGTATATTTATGGGCGCATATTAAACTTTGCCGGAAATATAAGGATCATTTTTGTTATTTCTCTCCCGTTTTAGGTGGGGTTTTAACAAAAAGTGACCAAAGTTAAGTTTTGTAAAAAGTGGAGCAACGTAAAATGATTTTTATGTAACAAAAAAATAGTAATTTTTGTGTGATGCATACAAAATTGGATGACCATTCATAAAATTTACTCATTTATATTCATACTATATTAATAGATACTTAAAAATTGTAAGTGAAGAAATAATTCTGACATCCGAAACAACTAAAGTGTAATATAAACAATGATAGAGAGTAGCTATTGTTGACTTATTCGATTAAGGGAAGCAAGGCTACTTAATTTCCTTATTGGATTCAGGAGTGCCTGATAATTTTGTTTAGCATATAATCGTAGAGCCCGTTTGGACATAAATTATTTCCCCCTTTTTTCCAAAAATATTTCACTTTGTTTTTTGGAAATCATCGTTTGTTCATAAAATCTTCAGTTTTTGCTTGAAGATGTATTTTTGAAAATTTAAAAACTGTTTTTCAAAATTTTCAACTCATTCACTCACAAAATTTCAAAAACAACCCAATTTATGTCCAACCACAACTCTAAATTTTAAGTATCATTTTCACTTGAAATCTTTTTCACCATTTTTTGGAATTTTACAATTCTTATGTCCAAACGCCTGCTTAGATGCTTGCTGCTACAGAGTATATTATTTGATGACAAGGGCGGTCCAATGAGTTTTGTTGCCTAAAGGCAAATTTTACGAGGGTCTGTAACATTTTTTTAACAAAAATATATTTGTTTATTTGAAGTTTATTTTTCTAGCTTTTCTTAGATACAAAGTTATTAATAATTTTTTTAATCAATAAATCCTAATAAGTCT
Organism: Nicotiana undulata; assembly: GCA_005239495.1. Taxonomy (NCBI): domain Eukaryota; kingdom Viridiplantae; phylum Streptophyta; class Magnoliopsida; order Solanales; family Solanaceae; genus Nicotiana; species Nicotiana undulata. Next base: position 25,126 of record ML283352.1, on the reverse strand, counting down.
TTCATAGTTGACAATATAGCTAATCCATTCAACTTTTCTTGAGACATTATTAATCTTAGGTAACATTTTATCAATTTTAAATTTGAAAACTTATTTCCGTTGAAGCGACGGTAACTAAAGTTATTAACATAATTTCATAAGCAATAAAGGCATTTGAAAAAGAATTAACTCTTTTTATTTGACCGAGTGTATCAATTAAACTATTATCTTCTAATTGTAGTATTTTCCTTCATACTTTGTTCAGAAAATAAATATAAACCATTAATATCGAATTTATTATTACGCTTTAAGGAACATTCAAGATTAAGGCAATATTTTTTTCAAATTTTCATCATCTAGTAATCTTAATTTTTACCGCTAAATAGAAAATTAAAATATTTTTATATGCTTCGAATTGTTCAAATCTATTTTTGATGTGAAAAAATAGCCTTGTCTATTGTGTATAAAAGTAATCAACTCCAAAAGACTCTTCGAAAGATTTTGAGATTTTATTATCAAATTGTTTGATTGTTTCCTATCAAATTAGTTCTTCCTTTATATCACACGTTTCTTACAAAATCCAGCGTAAATATTCATTTCAAGTACAATTTTCTTTGTAGACATCATAGCAGTTGCAAATCCTTCTTCTTCATATTTATTAAAGAAAGAAATCAAACTTTTTCACTTCATAATTTTTTTTAAACTTATACATAACCTATTAAGTGCAATAAAAATAGGACCTCCACAAATGTGGGACCTAAAACAGTTGTTTTACTTACTTTATGGAAGGACCGACCCATGATTGGAACTAAGGTTGGATTTTCAAAGAAAGAGAGGAGGAATGAACAAATGAAACAAGAAGAAACATAGTGAACACTTTTTTGCTTATATTTCGTTTCTTTTAAAAAAATTGGCCTGGGAAAAAATCTGCATACACTTATCAAAATTTGGAACTTTATACGAAGGCAGAGATTATTCTCATGGAATTTCTGCATGTGTACCGCTATGAATTAGAGTACCTGTCATCCCAATCTACCCCAATGCTATAGGTCATAATATACTAGATATTTAGCTTAAAGGTAGTGTTACAATTTCATTAATATCCAATGACGTCTAAATTTATATGATCCAGTGTAAGAGTTTGTTGAACTTCTAACTTTAGGTAGAATTTGGATAACCTCGGGCAATCAGTCATCAGAGGGCATTTGGTCTAGTGGTATGATTCTCGCTTTGGGTGCGAGAGGTCCCGAGTTCGATTCTCGGAATGCCCCCATTTTTGGTTTTCGTTTTGAAATTTTATAGATGATTATGTTTCTTCAATGAAAAACACAAGCCTACGATATTTTTGAAACAAAGTATAAGCTATACCGATTTTAGGAGTGGCAGGCAGCGGGTCCTGAACCCGCAGAATTTAAATTCGTTCCGCCCCGCATAGGATTTAAACCCGCATAGGATTTGCGCCTATTTTTCTTCCTTTTGATAGTATCTTTATTCGGTGTTTGTTTAATTTCATTCAGCCATTTGAGTAAAATAGGAATAGAATCTTAGATTTAACAATCTTTCACTATACTAGTTACTAATTAGGGATGGGAAAATAGAACTAGAAATATATAAAATTATATTAAATCCTTTTATATTGAATGTTGTTTCAAAAGTAAAAAGAAACAGAATTAGTAAATGAATACCCCTTTATAAACTAAAGGTCACTTATGATTCATGGATAACAAAATACAGGTTCATAAGAACAGTTACGAAAATTTAGAAAATAAAAGTATTCTTAAAACAAGAGAATATAGAGAATAAAATATGTATATAAAGCAGAAGAACATTATAATTAGGGGTGTTCATAAAAACTCAAAAAATCGAACCAAACCGAAAATCAAACCAAACCGACCAAAAAAACCGATACATTTTAGGTTTGGTTTGGCTTTGGTTTTGGTTTTGAATTTTAAAAACCGATCAAATTTGGTTTGGTTTTGGTTTCAATCAAAAAATAACTGAAAAAACCGAACCAAACCGACTATAAAAGTAGCTATTTAAATTTATTATTACACCTATATATGTATATTTTTTATATTAAGTTTCTACAATTTTATGGTATATATTAGTCATTTATATTTTTAGTCTAGTTCTTTGCTACTTAATAATCTAATTCTTTGCCTTTACATTCTAGTTTGATTGGTAATTTTCTTTCGCTAAATATAAGAAGATTTATTTCATGCTAAAAATAAATCGATTTTTAATTGAGTACTTAAATTATTCATCACTATTTTATTCAATTGTCATCAATATATCTTGGTAAATGATAAATTTCTCAAAGAGCAATTGATTTGATAGTGTTATGTAGAAACTGTAGTCGCCGGAATATGCGTTTGGTAGTGTATGTCCCATATTTAACAAAACCTCCGATAAATAACCGAAAAAACCGATAAACCGACAAAAACCGAATCGATAAAAAACCGACTTAATTGGTTTGGATTGGTTCCAATATTTGAAAAACCGACTTACATGGTTTGGTTTCTCTTTTGGGAAAAACCGACCCAAACCGAACCATGAACAACCCTAATTATAATGCACAAAGAATTGAAGGGTAAAGTATATTCCCTCAACTGCAGCAACACTTGCATGCACAAACCCGCAGCCAGTTTCACCCCAAAACCCGCAACCGCCCTCCCTCCCCCCCATTAAATCTTCAAAAACTTATTTCAACCCGCTCACACCCGTCCCGTCCCGCCTCGCATAAAGACAAACTCGTATCGCAGCCGCATAAGGTTAAACTCGCCCCGCCCTATTGTCATCCCTATTTGGATGTTAACTAACGTGTTAACGAAAGTGACATGCAGAAGTGTGCGTAGTGCTTCCCGTGGGATATTTGTATTTCACAATTTTGGAAAAGTATTAGCTTTTCTCGGTTTCTAAATGGGATTAATTTTGTATATATGTACTCTTTTAGTAATTATTAAACATAAAACAAAAAACAAAAAAAAAAACAAAAAAAAAAATCCCTTCCAAGAAAACAGCTTGAAGTTCGAGGAATCTGCCATTGGGAGCCGTAAGGCCTTTTATACATGGCTTGCTCTTCTCACTTATTTAACCCATATTTGCCTCCACCTTTTCATTTTTGCTCTTTTATTTTGCTGTTTTTTTTCTTGGTAAATTAGAATTGACATTAGTTTATATATAAGGTCTATTTTGCTGTATATATGTAGATACATACGGAAGTCGAGTAAGTTATAAGTGGCGTGGGTTACAACTAGCTAGCAAAGAGTTCAAGTGCGACTTTTAAATTTAAGATTAAGAATAAAAAAAGATTGAGATATTTAACAAATGAATTGGACCATAGGGGATACGTCTCAATCTTAGGTTTAAATATTAGGGTTATGGAAGTTTCCAGTGTTACTGTGTTAGTTGTTCATCAGTTGTACTCATATTTTAAGAAAAGGTAACATCTCAAAGTCGTCCACTCCATGCGTTTGCGGGATGGTAGGTGATCTTAGGTTAAAAATTCATGTTTTTGCATGTATTATGCCTAGTTCTTGTTAACCAAGTAAATATTTGTGACTCGAGCTAAATAATGATATTTATATGTGTAGGAGATGATTGGAAGTGATTTAGCAAGCTTGAATGTAAATTGAAGTAAAAACGAAAGAATTTGGAGGGAATATGACTTTAGTGCCCAGGTTCGCGCCAAGCACCAACCAAAACGCCAAGGGCAGCAGAGCACAAAAGTGAAAAAAGCGCCAAGCGAGACGCTCAAGGACAGATTTCGTCCTAATTCGGCTTGGACTTGGTAGTTTTGACCCTACACGCCCCCCAACATGTATAAAAGGGGTTCTTAACCTATTTCTTAGTGTGAGACATTTTTGGAGAGGGGATTCGATCCAAGGAGGCAAGAACACGCTAGGAGCAAGGCGGGGAATTCTTTTACGAGTTTTACTTCCTTCTTCCTATTTTCATTATTGGTTATGAATTCTTGTGATGAACCAAAAGGTCATCCCGTGTATTCATAGCTAATTCTGTGTTCCGAGGTCATGAAAACCTCCTGGGCGTGTAGCCGGGAAGTCTTTATGTGAAAAACTGAAGAAAATGATAATTTTGAGTTGAAATTTGAATTTAGTTGACTTTAGTCAAAGATTTTGGTAAACGGACCCGGACCCGCGATTTGACGGTCCCCGATGGTCCGTAGGAAAATATTGGACTTGGGCGTATGCCCGGAAACGAATTCCGAGGTCCCAAGTCCGAGAATTGAATTTTTGAAGGAAATTATTTTCTGAAAATATAAGAGGTTTTTGAAAATATAATTATATGTGATATCTGTGGTATCGGGCCCGTATTATCCGAGTCCGGTACAGGTTCGATATAATATTTATGTCATGTCTTTGAAGTTTGGTAAGAAACGGAGGTTGTTTGACGTAATTCGGACTCACGGTGGTAAATTTTGATACTTTCAAAGTTTTGAAAGTTTTCATTGATTTTAAGGCTAAATTCGTTGTTTAAGATGTTATTTTGGCGATTTGATCGCACGAATAAGTCGTAGGATGTTTGTGAGGTTGTGTACATATTTGGTTTGGAGCCCCGAGGGCTTGGGTTAGTTTCGGGTAGGTTTCGGGGTGTTTGAACTTGGAAAATCACTGCTGGTGCACCAGTTCTGGTGTGCCCACACCTGCGAGCCTAGGGTCATAGGTGCGAGACCGCAAGTGCGTTTCTGTGCCCGCAGGTGCGGTGCCCTCGCAGATGCGTACCTTCTCCCGAAGAAGCGGTTCCGCAGGAGCGGATACCTTTCCGCAGGTGCGGCCCCCCTGTGGGCCTGTCCACTTCCGCAGGTGCGAGAGTCGGGCACTGATGCTTTTTTTAAAAACAAACTTCAGTCGTTTCTTCCTAAATTTTTCATAAAAAATAGAAGGCCTAGGGCGATTTTCTCAAGAGATTTTCTTCTCAATCGTAGGTAAGTGGTCACTAACTGATTCCTTCAACCTTCTAATGTTTTTCATCAACTATCTTCAAGAATCCTAGGGTTTTAATGGTAGAAGATTGGGGATTTGGGTAGAGTTAGAGCTTTTTGGTTAATTGGGAATTATACCTCGTTTTGGGGTCGAATTTCAAAACAAATTACATATTCGGGCTCGTGGGTGAATGGGTGATCAGGTTTTGGTATGAACCTCGTGTTTTGACCAAGCGGGCCCGGGGTCGAATTTTGGTGTTGGGAAGAATGTTAGAAAGTCTATAATTAAGCATTGGAATTGAATTGTTTAGCATTTATTGATGTTATTGAGTCAATTATGTCTAGATACGATTGGTTTGGAGTCGGGTTCAAAAGGAAAAGCGGTGCTTGAGGCTTGATTTTGATCGTGGAAGTCGAGGTAAGTGTTTGGCGTAACCTTAGCTTGAGGGAATAGGTGTTGAGTCTTATTTGCTATGTGTTTATTCCACGTCCAATGTATAGGTGAGGTGACGAGTACCTATATGTTGTGGTCAAGCATGCCCGTGAGTCGAATATGATTAATTATGTGATTTTCATTGAGGTTTATTGTGTTATCGATTTAATATCAATTTGGCAATTATTCATTTGAGGGAAACTCTTGGTTTTGAATGCTGTTGAGTATTTGATCGGTTGAGAAATAGTTTGTTAAATTATACACTTGTGTAGGAATGGTTATAGTTGTGTCCCTTGCCGGGACGGTATTATTCCTGTGGATTGTTCCTTTGCGTTTATGGTTTCTTATTGTTGATTTTTCTTGCCAAACTGATATTCCTGATGTTTTAGCACGAGGGGACATTCCGTGCCATGTTTATGTTATTTAAAACGAGGGGACATTCTGTGCTACGTTTATGTTATTTAGCACGAGGGGACATTCCGTGCCATGTTTATGTTATTTAGCACGAGGGGACATTCCGTGCCATGTTTATGGTATTTAAAACGAGGGGACATTTCGTGCCGTGTTTATGATGTTTTAGCACGAGGGGACCTTCCGTTCCATGTTTATGTTATTTAGCATGAGGGGACATTCCGTGCCATGTTTATGTTATTTAGCACGAGGGGACATTTCGTGCCGTGTTTATGATATTTTAGCACGATGGGACATGCCGTGCCGTTTCTATTTACTTGTTGTTCTGTGTTGTTAATTCATGTTGTTACTTCGATATTCAAACCGTTGCCTTGTTCCATTATTTTAGTAATTGCCATCCCCTTTTTCCCAGCATGTTTTCCCCCGTTTTTGTACTTAACTGTTTATTTTATGTCGTTATTTCTTTTATATATTATTAAACTTCACAGGTGATATTATTTGTCGTGTCCCAGCCTCGTCACTACTTCGCCGAGGTTAGGCTCGGCACTCACTCAGTACATGGGGTCGGTTGTACTGATACTACACATGCACAATTTTTGTTGTGCAGATCCCGGTACAGGACCCAGTGGATACTGATCTAGGTGGCTTCCTTCAGTCCATCAGGCGACATTGAGGTACTCCTGCAAGCGTCCGCAGGCCTTGGCGTCACCTTCTATCCTACTACCTTCCTGCCTTTACGCATTTCTGAGGCAATAGTACTTTGTTTGTTCAGACCTTTATTTGTAGTATTCATAGAGAGTCTGTGAAATTGTGACTCCAAATTGTGGGAGTTGTTCTTATGGATTTCGTATTTGTATGTAATTAAGTTGTTAGATTCTATTTCTTCCGTTCTTTCATTTATATCGATCTTGTATATCACCTATTAATTGTTAAAAATAAAGAAACAAGTTAGATAACCGGTAACGTTGGCTTTCCTACCGGTTCAATGTTAGGGGCCATCACGGTCCTGACGGTGGGAAATTCGGGTCGTGACAAGTTGGTAGCAAAGCACTAGGCTGCCTAGGTCTCACAATTTACGGACAAGCTTGATAGAGTCTGAGGGATCGGTACGGAGACGTCTGTACTTATCCCTCAGAGGCTGCAAAGTGAGGAATAACTTCACTTCTATTCATCCATGTCGTGCGACTTTAATTCTAAATGCTAATTGAGTTCTATTATATTCTCTCGCAAATGGCGAGAACGCGTGCTTCCTCATCTACCGATCAACAGCCCGATCCTCCAGTTGTTGCATCTCCTACGAGGGGCCGAGGACAAGGCTGAGGCCATGCTAGAGGCCGAGGTCGGGGCAGAGCTCAACGCAGAGCAACAACCCCAGGTGGAGGATCCTCAGGTAGAGTTTGCTGACAAGGCTCCTACTCAGACAGTTTCGATTGGACCAACTCAAGTCCCAGAGGGGTTCATTGCCACCCCGATACTTCAGGACGCTCTGGTCCGCTTAGTAGGCCTTATGGAGAGCGTGGCTCAGGCCGGTCTACTTCCTACAGCACCAGCCGTCTCTCAGGCTGGGGGAGGGGCCCAGACTCCTGCTACCCGTACACCAGAGCAGTTAGCTTCTCAGTTCCAGACTCCATCACCTCAGACAACTGGAGTAGCTCAACCGGGTATAGTGGCACAGGCCTTTGAGGGAGCAACTATGTCTGTTGATGCCTTATGGAGATTGGATCGGTTCACCAAGTTGTTTCCTACTACTTTCAGTGGTGCACCATCAGAGGACCCCCAGAATTTCTTAGACAGTTGCTATGAGGTTCTTCGGAACATGGTCGTGGAGACCAACGGGGTCGACTTTGCTACATTCCGTCTTTCTAGTACCGCCAAGACTTGGTGGAGGGACTATTGCTTGACCAGGCAAGCTGGATCTTCACCTTTGTCTTGGGCTTAGTTCTCCGAGTTGTTCTTAGAGAAATTTCTACCAGTTACCAAGAGAGAGGATCTTCGGAGGCAGTTTGAGCGTCTCCAGCAGGGTTCTATGATAGTTACCCAGTATGAGACCCGATTTATCACTTTGGCCCGACATGCTATCATGATACTCCCCACTGATCGAGAGAGAGTGAGGAGGTTTATTGAGGGGTTAGCTCAGCCGATTAGGCTACAGATCGCCAGAGAGACAGGTACTGATATTTCATTTCAGGAGGCGGCCAATGTGGCCATGCGGATTGAGATGGTCTTATCACAGGGCAGTGTTCAGGGATCTGACAAGAGGCCTCGTCATTTTGGCTGATTTAGTGGTGCCTCATCTGGAGGCAGAGATTCTTTTGGCAGAGGTCATCCTCCTAGACATTCCAGTCAGCGCTTCAGGTATCCCGCAGTGCTCCACCAGCTCCTATCAGTGCATCTCCGCTTCAGAGCTTTCAAAGTGGGTATTCTGGTCGACGGGGATAGTTTCAGGGCCAGCAGTCTCAGCAGCAGAGATCTTGTTACACTTGTGGTGTTCCAGGGAACATTTCCAGGTTCTGCCTCCGAGCTTCTAGTGGTTCTCAGCATCAGGGTTCCCGTGCTATGATTCCCGCACCAGGTGCACCCCCACCCCCTCAGCCAGCTAGGGGTGGAGGTGGAGGTGTCAGAGGTGGAGGCCAGACAGTTAGAGGAGAAAGTCAGGCTATGAGGGGTAGAGGTCAGCCCGTAGTGGGTTGACCCAGGGATGTTCATATTGGTGGGGATCAACCTCGATGTTATGCTATTCCCGCCAGATATGAGGCCGAGGCCTCCGACGCAGTCATTACAGGTATGGTTTCAGTTTTCAGCAGAGATGCTTCAGTATTGTTTGATCTGGGGTCCACATTTTCCTACGTGTCCTCATATTTTTCTCCTTATCTGATTATGCCTCGTGATTCCCTGAGTACTCCTGCATCCGTGTCTACACCAGTGGGTGATTCTATTATGGTAGATCGAGTCTACCGTTCATGCATAGTGGTTATTGGTGGTCTTGAGATCCGTGTTGATCTTTTACTTCTTGATATGGTTGATTTCGATGTCATTTTGGGGATGGATTGGTTATCTCCCTATCATGCTATTATGGAGGTCATGCCAAGACTGTGACCTTGGTCGTACCGGGACTACCCCGATTGGAGTGGAGGGAGACTCCTAGTCATTTCTCTGGCAGGGTTATCTCATATATGAAGGCTCGGCGCATGGTCGAGAAGGGTTGTTTGGCCTATTTGGCTTACATTCGTGATTCTAGCGCTGAGGTTCCTCCTATAGAGTCTGTGCCCATTGTTTGTTTGTTTCCAGAGGTATTCCCTGCTGACCAGTCGGGTATGCCACCCGATAGGGATATTGACTTTTTCATTGATTTGGCTCCGGGCACTCAGCCCATTTCTACCCCGCCATATCGTATGGCCCCGCCAGAGTTAAAGAAGTTGAATGACCAGTTACAGGATTTGCTAGCCAAAGGCTTTATTAGTCCTAATGTTTCTCCTTGGGGTGCGCCAATGTTGTTTGTTAAGAAGAAAGATGGCACAATGAGAATGTGTATTGATTACCGGCAATTGAACAAGGTTACTATTAAGAATAAGTATCCTTTGCCAAGGATTGATGAATTGTTTGACCAGCTTCAGGGTGCCACAGTGTTTTCAAAGATTGATTTGAGATCTGATTACCATAAATTGAGGATTAGGGCATCTGATGCGCCTAAGATAGCCTTTCACACTCGTTATGGTCATTATGAGTTCTTGGTGATGTCGTTTGGGTTGAAAAATGCCCCAGCTGCCTTTATGGAGTTGATGAACCGAGTGTTCAGGCCTTATTTGGATTTGTTCATGATTTTCTTCATTGACGATATTTTGTTTTACTCCCGCAGTCGGGAGGAGCACGAGCAACACATTCGAGTCGTCCTCCAGACTCTGAAGGACAGTCAGTTGTATGCCAAATTTTTGAAGTGTGAGTTCTGGTTGAGTTCGGTTGCATTTCTGGGCCATGTTGTGTCGGCCGAGGGTATTCAGGTGGATCCCAAGAAGATTTCAGCAGTCAGAGATTGGCCTAGACCCACCTCAGCTATGGAGATTCGGAGTTTCTTGGGCTTAGCAGGTTATTATCGTCGGTTTGTGGAGGGCATTTCATCTATTGCAGCCCTGATGACCAAGTTGACTCAGAAGGGCGCCCAGTTTAGATGGTCAGATGAGTGTGAGGTGAGATTTCAGAAGCTCAAGACAGCCTTGACCACGACACCGATGTTAGTTTTGCCCACAGGTTCAGGGCCATATACTGTGTATTGTGATGCTTCACGGGTTGGACTTGGTGCAGTGTTGATGCAGGATGGCAAGGTTATAGATTATGCTTCACGTCAGTTGAAGGTTCATGAGAAGAACTATCCATTTCATGATTTAGAGTTAGCAACCATTGTCCACGCGTTGAAGATTTGGAGGCATTATTTGTATGGTGTGTCATGTGAGGTGTTCACAGATCATAAGAGTTTGCAATATCTGTTCAAGCAGAAAGAGTTGAATATGAGGCAGAGAAGATGGTTAGAGTTGTTGAAATACTACGACATTACCATCTTATATCATCCGGGGAAGGCCAATGTGGTGGCCGATGCTTTGAGCCGGAAGTCAGCCAGTATGGGTAGTCTTGCTTATATACCGGCCGGGGAGCGACCGCTTGCTTTAGATGTTCAGGCTTTAGCCATTTGGTTCATGAGATTGGATGTTTCTGAGACTGACAGTGTTTTGGCTTATACCTCGGTCCGTTCTTCATTGTTTGACCATATTCGGGACCGACAGTATGATGATCGTCATTTATGTGTCCTTAGGGATACAGCTCGGCACGGAGATGCCAAGAAGGTTAAGGTTGATGATGATGGAGTCCTAAGAATGCATGGACGTATTTGTGTGCATGATGTTGATGGGCTTCTTGAATTGATATTGCATGAGGCCTATAGTTCCCGGTATTCCATTCATCCGGGCGCCGCAAAGATGTACCAGGATTTGCGGCAGCATTATTGGTGGCGGAGGATGAAGAAAGATATTGTAGCCTATGTAGCACGGTGCTTGAACTGTCAGCAGGTTAAGTACGAGCACCAAAGACCCGGTGGTTTGATGCAGCAGATTGAGATTCCCTAGTGGAAGTGGGAGCGTATCACCATGGATTTCGTAATTGGACTCTCACGGACTTAGAGGATGTTTGATGCGGTATGGGTCATTGTGGATAGGCTGACTAAGTCAGCACACTTCATTCTGGTATCAGTTTCGTATTCTTTGGAAAGATTGGCAAAGATCTACATCAGAGAGATTGTTCGCCTGCATGGTGTGCCCGTGTCCATTATTTCTGACCGAGGTATTCAATTTACCTCATATTTCTGGAGAGTATTTCAGCGTGAGTTGGGCACACGGGTTGAGTTGAGCACAGCATTTCATCCTTAGACGGACGGACAATCCGAGCGCACTATTTAGATCTTGGAGGATATGTTGCGAGCATTTGTCATTGACTTTGGAGGTTCATGGGACATATTTGTGCCTTTAGCTGAGTTTTCCTACAACAACAACTATCAGTCGAGCATTCAAATGGCTCCTTATGAGGCATTTTATGGTAGGTAGTGTCGGTCGCCTGTCGGGTGGTTCGAGCCGGGAGAGGCTAGGTTGTTGGGTTCAGAGTTAGTACAGGATGCCTTGGATAAGATGAAGTCATTCAGGATAGGCTTCGTACAGCTCAGTCCAGGCAGAAGAGTTATGCAGATCGCAGAGTTCGTGATTTGACATTCATGGTAGGAGACCGGGTATTGCTTCGGGTGTCGCCCATGAAGGGCGTGATGAGGTTCGGAAAGAAGGGCAAGTTGAGCCCTAGGTACATTGGTCCCTTTGAGATTCTTGAGAAGCTAAGAAAGGTGGCCTACAGACTTGCTTTGCCACCGAGTTTATCAGTGGTGCATCTGGTGTTTCATGTATCTATGCTTCAGAAGTATCTTGATGATCCCTCTCATGTGCTAGACTTCAGTAGTGTCCAGTTGGACAAGGATTTGACTTATGAGGATGAGCCAGTAACCCTATTAGCTCGGCAGGTTCGTCAGTTGAGATCGAGGAGTTATCCTTCAGTCCGTGTTCAGTGGAGGGGTCAGCCTGCCGAGGCAGCTACCTGGGAGTCCGAGTCCGATATGCGGAGCCGATATCCCCATCTTTTCCCCGATTCAGGTACTTTTCTATGTCCGTTTGAGGATGAACGCTTGTTTTAGAGGTGGAGATTGTGATTACCCAAAAGGTCATCCCGTGTATTCTTAGCTAATTCTGTGTTCCTAGATCATGAAAACCTCTTTCTATCTCACCTTGATTTGCATGCGCATCCCGGGCATGTAGCCGGGAAGTCTTTATGTGAAAAACTGAAGAAAATGAAAATTTTGTGTTGAAATTTGAATTTAGTTGACTTTGGTCAACAATTTTGGTAAACGGCCCGGACTCGCGATTTGACGGTCCCGGAGGATCCGTAGGAAAATATGGTACTTGGGCGTATGCCCAGAATCGAATTCCGAGGTCCCAAGTCCGAAAAATGAATTTTTGAAGGAAATTGTTTTCTGAAAATATAAGAGGTTTTTGAAAATGTAATTATATGTGAAATATATGGTATCGTGCCCGTATTAAGGTTCCGGAGCCCGGTACATGTTAGATATAATATTAATGTAATGTCTGTGAAGTTTGGTAAGAAACGGAGGTTGTTTGACGTAATTCGGACTCACGGTGGTAAATTTTGATACTTTGAAAGTTTTCGTTGATTTTAAGGCTAAAATCGTTGTTTAAGATGTTATTTTGGCGATTTGATCGCACGAATAAGTATGTAGGATGTTTGTGAGGTTGTGTACATATTTAGTTTGGAGCCCCGAGGGCTTGGGTGAGTTTCGGGTAGGTTTCGGGGAGTTTAAACTTGGAAAATCACTGCTGGTGCACCAGTTCTGGTGTGCCCGCACCTGCGAAGCTAGGGCCGCAGATGCGAGACAGCAAGTGCGCTTCTGTGCCCGCAGGTGCGGTCCCCTCGCAGATGCAGACCTTCTCCTGCAGAAGCGGTTCCGCAGGAGCGGATACCTTTCCGCAGGTACGGCCCCCCTATGGGCCTATCCACTTCCGCATGTGCGATCGATTTCTCGCAGGTGCGAGAGTCGGGCAGTGATGTTTTTTTAAAACAAACTTCAGTCGTTTCTTCCTCAATTTTTCATAAAAAAATAGAAGGCCTAGGGCGATTTTCTCAAGAGATTTTCTTCCCGATCGTAGGTAAGTGGTCACTAACTGATTTCTTTCAACTTCTAATGTTTTTCATCAACTATCTTCAAGAATCCTAGGGTTTTAATGGTAGAAAATTGGGGAGTTGGGTAGAGTTAGGGCTTTTTAGTAAATTGGGAATTAGACCTCGTTTTGGGGTCGAATTTTAAAACAAATTACATATTCGGGCTGGAGGGTGAATGGGTGATCGGGTTTTGGTCTGTACCTCGTTTTTTTACCTAGCGGGCCCGGGGTCGAATTTTGGATTGTTGGAAAGAATGTTAGAAAGTCTATAATTAAGCATTGGAATTGAATTGTTTAGCATTTATTGATGTTATTGAGTCAATTATGTCTAGATACGATTGATTTGGAGTCGTGTTCAAAAGAAAAAGCGGTGCTTGAGGCTTGATTTTGATCGTGGAAGTCGAGATAAGTGTTTGGCCTAACCTTAGCTTGAGGGAATAGGTGTTGAGTCTTATTTGCTACGTGTTTATTCCATGTCCAAGGTATAGGTGAGGTGACGAATACCTATATGTTGTGGCCAAGCATGCCCGTGAGTCGAATATGATTAATTATGTGATTTTCATTGAGGTTTATTGTGTTATGGATTTAATATCAATTTGGCAATTATTCATATGAGGGAAACTCTTGGTTGTGAATACTGTTGAGTATTTGATCGGTTGAGAAATAGTTTGTTAAATTATACACTTGTGTAGGAATGGTTATAGATGTGTCCCTTGCCGGGACAATATTATTCCTGTGGATTGTTCCTTTGCGTTTATGGTTTCTTATTACTGATTTTTCCTTGCCAAACCGTTTTTCCTGATGTTTTAGCACGAGGGGACATTCCGTTCCATGTTTATGTTATTTAGCACAAGGGGACATTCCGTGCCATGTTTATGTTATTTAGCACGAGGGGACATTCCGTGCCATGTTTATGGTATTTAACACGAGGGGACATTCTATGCCGTGTTTATGATGTTTTAGCACGAGGGGGCATTCCGTGCCATGTTTATGTTATTTAGCACGAGGGGACATTCCGTGCCATGTTTATGTTATTTAGCACGAGGGGACATTCCGTCCCGTGTTTATGATATTTTAGCACGAGGGGACATGCCGTGCCGTTTCTATTTACTTGTCGTTCTGTTTTGTTAATTCCTGTTGTTACTTCGATATTCAAACCGTTGCCTTGTTCCATTATTTCAGTAATTGCCATCCCCTTTTTCCTAGCATGTTTTCCCCCGTTTTTGTACTTAACTATTTATTTTCTGCCGTTATTTCTTTTATATATTATTAAACTGCACAGGTGATATTATTTGTCGTGTCCCAGCCTCGTCACTACTTCCCCGAGGTTAGGCTCGGCACTTACTCAGTACATGGGGTCGATTGTACTGATACTACACCTGCACAATTTTTGTTGTGCAAATCCCGGTACAGGACCCAGTGGATACTGATCTAGGTGGCTTCCTTCAGTCCACCAGGCGACACTGAGGTAGTCCTGCAGGCGTCTGCAGGCCTTGGCGTCACCTTCTATCCTACTTCCTTCCCGTCTTTACGCATTGCTGAGGCAGTAGTACTTTGTTTGTCCAGACCTCTATTTGTAGTATTCATAGACAGTCCGTGAAATTGTGACACCAAATTCTGGGAGTTGTTATATGGATTTCGTATTTGTATGTAATTAAGTTGTTAGATTCTATTTCTTCCGCGCTTTCATTTATACCGATCTTGTATATCACCTATTAGTTGTTACAAATAAAGAAACAAGTTAGAATAACCGGTAACGTTGGCTTGCCTAGCGGTTCAATATTAGGCGCCATCACGGTCTCGACGGTGGGAAATTCGGGTCGTGACAATTCTAGTATTGTAGTTTTGGATACTACTATGAATAGCTAATATATTATCTAGGGTTTTGATGGAACCTTTTGTAGGATAAATTCTTGTTATGTTTTTATATAATTGAGCTGTTAGATTTCTCTACTTGTTCAACTACGTGTTTGTTGCTGTTGATTGAATGACCATCAATTAACTTTGCCAATTTAGCGTGTACTGCTCGAGAAAGAGTACGCATTTAGGTAGTTGTCAAACAAAATCACTCGTAAAGTATGTGAGAAATCATTACAGAGGGGTTAAAGGCGGGATTAAAGATAACAAAATATTGGTGCGATCAAAGTGAGCGGTGAATTAGTGTCAGCTAGCGTAGTTCGAGAGAATATGTGTAGTAAATTATGGTAGTTGCTCGAAAGAGAGTTGTGATACCCAAAGTACTCACGATTGTTAGAGAATACTTAGGCAAAATATAAAAGACGTAGCGAGAAGGATTCCAAGAATTGGGCAAATTATGACTCTAGACCTCCTTAATCTTTTCTCCAGCCCTTAGTATCTGTAGTTGTTAATATAGTACTTTAATTTGTTAGTTAATTAAATATAAGAATCTTAATATTTATAACTTAGGAATTGTCCGAGCTTGTCTTCTTAGTAATAGTGAACATTTGTAGTTAATCCTTAGTTCTCTGTGAGATTCGACTCCGGACTTTTAGACCGGATTATATTTGATGTGACCGCTTAACCTCTTTAGGACTAGAGTTAGGCGTGATCAAATTTTGGCGCAGTTTCCGTGGATTTAACGGTGTAGCTGTAGCTGTAAATATTGTTTGGTGTCAAGTTTGAACTTTTAGTTTTTTATTTTTATTTTTATTTTTATTTGAGAGACATGGTATCTTGGAACTATGGGAGTTTTGATGGTGGTAATTCTAGTTTTGATTGTTCTTTTATATATTGTGGAGGAAACTACTCGTGCCAAAATTATCAGAATATTTCCGAGAGGGAGTTATGTGCACCAACTCAGTCTCATGTGTAGAATGTGTGTGATATGTGTGGTGGTCAAGATGATCACTTTTATGGTTATGCATATATTTCTTATCCTCCCCCCGCCCCTTATTATGATGGTTCTACTTTTACTTTTGAAGTTACTCGGAACAAAGAACCTAGGGATGCTGACTTAACAGAGATCAAGGAATGTGCCTCTTAGAACGAAATAATGAGAAAGAATTGCTAATACAAAGGGAATGGGATACTATCCAAAGGAAAAAGACAATTATTGGCAACTTGGAGGCTCAAGTGACTCAATTAGTTGAAGCTTTCCATGCTCATCCACCTAATATTATGGATAGTAGACAAGAGCAATGTGCATTAGAGACAGAAATTGAGGTGCTAACGGAGGAGGTCAGAGTAGAACACCAGATATCTATCCAACT
Organism: Nicotiana undulata; assembly: GCA_005239495.1. Classification (NCBI taxonomy): domain Eukaryota; kingdom Viridiplantae; phylum Streptophyta; class Magnoliopsida; order Solanales; family Solanaceae; genus Nicotiana; species Nicotiana undulata. The sequence goes on along the minus strand of ML283352.1, from coordinate 8,872 downwards.
GGAATTTGAGGATGCAGATGTTGAAGAAGTAATACTAGAGTCAATTGAGGACATTGAGGAAAAATATTTAGTTAACTCGAGGTCATTGTGTCCGGATGGTGAAATGAGAATGGATTCTTACGAGCATAAAAAGGAGTCAAGGGAAGAGGTAGATGAGCCTTATATTTTGAAATTTTCAAGATCGTCTAGGCAAGGAGACACTCCTCGGTCGAGAGGCAAAATGTGCATGAGAGTTTACTTAATTTTTGGCTCACAAGAATTTGTACCGTCCCACGAGCATAAACATAAGCTTGAATTAAAACTTGGGATCCAATTTATAAGTTCAAAATGGAGGCAAAAAGTGATTCACGTCGTGTCACGACGTTAAATTAGGTGCTTGTTGGGAGGCAACCCAACTTTACTGCCTTTTAATTTATTTTTCTTATTTGTTTACTATTTTTAATTGTGTTATTTTTGTAGTATAGTTTTTTTTAGGGTAGGAGCATGGAAATCAAAGCCATTGGAAGGAAGAAAAAGCGAACCAGATGATTGAAACTAAGTGTGAGGTACTCGCATAAAGGACCAAGCTTGGGAGAAGTCTGAGTATCCTATGAGTTGTTGATGCTTTGGCCTTTGGTCTACCAGGGAGTTTCTTTCACCCACTTGTTATTTATAGTGTACATTGGGGATAATACATAATTTTAAATATGGGGTGAGAAGATTATATAGGTGATTTTTATGATATTTCAGTTGTGTTAGTTAACTAAAAAAAGGGGGACTTTTCCTGACACTGGATCTCTTGGACAGTTTTCTTGAGGGATTAAGGTCCGAAGAAAAAATTTAGTCGTAAGTAGATAATAATCCCCCTTGATTTTTCTTTTGGCATCGGTTTTTTTTGCAGGGGATATAACTTGAATCGGGTAATTTTTATTTTTGGAAAATTGAGGGAAGAAAACTTGAGTGCTCTTATGTGCCGTGTGACCTGTTTGCAGCATAGTTAGGCCTTAGCATGCAAATTACCTTCCTGACATATTTTAATTAAAATGGATGTCGGGAAAGATTGAATAACATGTTTGTTACAATGTCTCTCAGTTACTTGATCCATTGTTCATGTATTTCATTATTGCTTAATACTTCTTGACTTTGTGATTACTTGCCTAAAATTGAAGATTGAAATTTAATCGTTCAACTGGGGTCATGTGAATCGTGTGATGTGAGGTTTTGATTAAATTCTGTGTTGTCCCGTGTTTATCCAAAACTTGCCATGTGTGTTAGTCCAAACAAAAGAAGTAAGTTTTGTGAGTGTACGAGATGATGTAGGCGATTCTTTGATTGTCAATTGAGCTATTATGCCACCATAATTAAAATAATCCTTAGAGAGCCCATTTGAGCCTATAATCTTTTTCTTTGGTACCCACATTACAAGTCGATTCTCATTTTGTTCTTAATAAATCCTTCGAATCTGTAACGACCCGGCCGGTCGTTCCGTGCGTTTTTGCCCCGTTTTCCCCGTTTCAGCTTTATCATATGTTATTTAGCCTATTTTCTCGGTTGGTTCGAGTTTGGAGTGGTTAGAAAAGGCAATCGGAAGTTGACTATTGGGTAAACGACCTCGGAATGTGAATTTTATGGCTCGGATAGCTTCGTTAGGTGATTTGGGACTTAGGGGTGTGTTCAGAATGTGGTTTTGAGATGCGGAGTAGAATTAGGCTCGAATTGGCGAAATATTTCAGGTCATTCGGACGAGGTTTGGGTAGTTTCGGCATCGTTGGTGAGTTTCAGAAGTTTGAGAATCCTTAGGCTTGAATCATGGATTGATTTGATGTTTCAATGTGTTTTTGGGTGTTCCGAGGGTTCGGCTAAGTCCGAGTGATCATTTATGACTTGTTCGTATGTTTCATTGAGGTCCTGGGGGCCTCGGGATGAGTTCGGATAGCTATCGGGAAGTTTGGAAATTTGAAAATGCAGCTGAAGCTGCTGGTTCTGTCATAACCACACCTCCGGTTAGGGGACCGCAGGTGCGAGACCGCAAAAGCGGAGGAAGAGTCACAGGTGCGGATTTTGGCTTGGTGGAGGATTGGTCGCAGATGCGGAAAGAGGACCGCACCTGCGAGCCCGCAGGTGCGGCTGGATGACCGCAGATGCGGAATTTGTCTCTTTAATGATTTTCCGTAGATGCACACCTAGGACCGCAGGTGCGGGTCTGCAGGTGCGAATAATAGGACCGCAAGGTGCGGTTTTCCTGGGCAGAAGGTATATAAGGAGGACTTCGCGAATTTTGGGTTATCTTTCACCATTTTCATCCGGGTTTGAAGCCTTTTGGAGGGTTTTGAAGAGGGAATTCAAGGTTTCTTCGTGGAGGTAAGGTTTTTGGACCTAAAATTCAGTCATGTGATATTATTCGACTGATTGGGGCTGAAACTTATGGAAATGTGTGACTAATATTGAGGGATTAGGGCTTAAAATTTTAGACTTTGAATTGGGGATTTGAGGGGCCATTTGAGGTCCGATTATGATGTTCTTGGTATGTATAGACTCGGGGAAGGAAGAGTATTCTTGTGGTGTGATTTTTATCGAGTTCCGAGACATGGGCCCGGGGGTCGGGTTTGTTCAATTTCGGATTCTATGCTTAGTTTTGATAATTTTCGAATGGGTTTCGTCTCCCTAGCTTATATTGATAATATTAATATGATTTTGGTTAGATTTGGAGCGATAGGAGGCCGATTTGAGGGATAAGAGCATTGTGGATTAGTATTTGGACCGGTTTGAGGTAAGTAACGATTGTAAATCTAGACCCGAGGGTATGAAACCCCGGCATTTCGTATTGTTTTGATAAATGAGGTGACGCACATGCTAGGTGACGAGTGTGTGGGCGTGCACCGATAAGGATTGTGACTTGGTCCGTCCCGTAGCGACTATTAAGACACGTGTTTGATTTGGAATCATAAGATATCCTGTATTTTTTAGATTTATACTATATTATGGGTTGTATGCCATGTTTGAGGCCTTGTGCCGGCCTGTTTAGACTCTCAGGGGTATTTTTCCACTATTTTCACATTATTTTGATAGAAAATATGAACTCAGTCATGCTTTTTACATGTTCGCTGTTTATTACAGTTATCACCCTTTTTTAGAATATTGAGAGATATTTTGGGCTGAGCCCCTGTAGTTCGTGATGAGTTGGGCTGAGTCCCCGTGAGTTGTGATGATTTTCCCGAGAGGCTTGTGAGGATGACTGAGTGAGGCCAAGAGCCAGACTTGTGAGGATAGTTATGGATTGCGATGCGCGTTGCAGCATATTGTACATTATATATATATATGGATCGGGTTGCACGCCGCAGCGAGATATGTGGATCGGGCTGCACGCCACAGCGAGATATATATTGTATCGGGATGCACGCCGCAACGATATAGCACTTGGGCTGTAGGAGCCCCTCTCGGAGTCTGTACACCCCCAGTGAGCGCAGTCGATTATGATCTGGATCAAGCTGCACGCCGCAACGAATATTATGTGGATCGGGCTACACGCCGCAAAATTATATATATATGGTACCTGTTGAGTGAGAGTGCTGAGTGTGAGCATTGACTTATGGTATTGGAGTCACGAGTGACTGAGAGGCTTGCTCGAGAGGCTCCATTTGTGAGTGACACTGTGCCCCAGAGGCTAATATTTATGAAACTATTGTTTTCACTCCCTTTTTACACTAAGCCTCCAATGAAAACTGCTATAATATTTTTTTACACGAGATTTTAAATGGAAACTTGGGACTTTTATAGAAGGATTCGAAATGGGGATTTCCTTACGTGATATATTCATTCCCTGCTATTTATTACATGATTTTACTGATTTTAAATGCTCGTCATTGCACTCAAGTCTTTAGTTATGGCTGTTACTTACTGAGTTGGCGTACTCACGTTACTCCCTCCACCATTGTATTGGTAAAAAAGAGCTTCACACGTGTAATAATTGTGATGAATCAGCAATCTATGTGGAACAATGAAAACGTAACAACTGGACAGGACTCTATGAAGAGGTACGAGGCAAAGAGGCACGGAATAACATACTCACGGGGTAATCAGCTACGTGAATATCAACCTGATTGAGAAGATGAAGAGACACGGTCAGAATGAACCCGGGCAGAATAAACGACAGATTCAGAGAGCCAAACGTTACACAACCTTCACGCAACAGTTACGGTAATCATTGTAACATTACATTAATGTCATTATTAGTCATTAATGCTCAATTACTGAAAAGGGCAGACGTTATATTAAGAAATTCCATATATAAGGGAGTAAAATATAACTTGTAAGACACATTCAAACTACTATTGCAATACATTTACTTTTTCGTGCATCTTACTACTTTCCAATTACAAATTTCCTTGCAATTACTAGTTTATTATTTGGTTATCAGAAACCCGTGTGCTTCTTAAAATAGCTTTGGCAGAGAATCTAATTCTTTGGTTAGACAAATTGGTTTTGTTACCGGGAAACTGATAATCTTTGTTTACTTTCAAGCAAACATTCTCTGAATTATGTCGAACGCCAACGATAACAACTAATAGAGGATTGGAACTCCAGTTCCATCACCTGCTGGAACCCCACGAGGTTCAAGGGAACCATCCCCAGAAAGATCTACTACTCAAAACAACAATCATAATGGTAACGATCAAACATGAGAACAAGATCAGGTGAATCAAATGATTGTTGGATATGTAAACCAAGCCTTACAAGACTTTGTGAGGGGGATACCGGCAGGATCACCTACACTGCCTCCTAACAACACCATAACTGTAAAAAATCCTCAATTTGGATTAGCGAACTCAGGAAGTGGGGATACACCTAACGAATCCCTCGAAGCAAGACCAAGTATGTCCAATAACCCAGAATTACAATCTTTATTACTAACTTTGCAGAAACAGGTTAAGGAACAAAATGATCGAATCGAACAAATTCCTGGAGTACCACCTGTTATCAAAGGCATTGACGTTGATAGATATTCTCAACAACCTTGGAAACCAAGTGCAGCACCCCTGCCTATTCCCAAGAAATTCAAGATGCCTGACCTTCCCAAGTATGACGGGACAACTGACCCACGCGATCATGTAACTGCTTTTACCACCGGGGTAAAAGGCAACGACCTCACTAAACAAGAAATTGAGTCAGTACTAGTCAAGAAGTTTAGAGAAACACTCACTAAAGGAGCATTAACCTGGTATTCTCTTTTACCTGAAAACTCTATTGATTCTTTTGCTGAGCTTGTAGATTTTTTTATAAAAGCGCATTCCGGTGCGCAAAAAGTCAAAAAAGGATTGGAGGATATATTCAAAATAAAGCAGGGAGACACGGAGTTGCTTCGTGAATTTGTAGACAGGTTCCAACGCGAAAGAATGATGCTACCAAGGGTGCCTGACAATTGGGCAGCCATGGCATTTGCAAGCAATTTAAATGACAAAAGTTCAGAAGACACGAGAAGGCTCAAGGAAAGCTTAAGAGAATTTCCCGCCACAACATGGAACGATGTCTATAACAGGTATAGTATCAAGCTGCGAATAGAGGAGGATACCATTGCTCAATCAAAAATTGAAGATTGAACCAATTCTAGACGCTCCGAACTGGAAAGGAGAACAAGTAAAAACAGGTACGACCCTTATATGGGACCATCGGGACGAGAAACTCGTTCCAGGTTTGAAAACGTTCGGTCAGAATACACACCATCAAATAGAGATACGGCCTCGTCCTCATCAAGATCAAAAAAGGTTCGGGATGAACGAAGCAGAGGTAACACAATAATTGGAAAGCACAACTTTAATGTAAGTACTTCTGAATTAATTGCAGTACTGAGAAATATGGGCGATAAGGTTCGATGGCCCAAAGAAATGAGGTCGAACCTAAATAAGAGGAACCCAGACTTCTGGTGTGAGTTCCATAATGACCATGGACATAGAACGTCAGACTGCAGATTTTTGCAAGGTGAGGTAGACCAATTATTAAAACAGCGCTACCTAACAGAATGTTTTAGTGAAAAAGGTAAGCAGGCATATATGAAGAACATGCAGGAGCCACCAAAACCACCATCTCCAAACCGAACAGCCAACGTAATACACGGAGGTGAGGAGGTAAACGGAGTAGTCTGCAAAAGAACCACAAAATTCACAATTACACACGAGAAGCGAATTCGTGAAGATCTGGAAGAAGACAATATATCATTCGACGATGCAGATATCAACGGATTAATACTCCCACACAATGATACACTGGTAATATCCTTACTTATACATGACACTAACGTAAAAAGAGTGTTGATTGATCTAGGTAGCTCAGTTAACATTATCCTATCAAAAGTTGTGGAAGAAATGCTAATGGAGGATCGAGTAATCCCAAAAGCACGAGCCTTATCTGGGTTTGACAACTCTACGGTCATAACAAAAGGGAAAATTGAGCTTAACACTTATGCAGAGGGAGTAATCAAAAATACTAGGTTCCAAGTCATTGATACTGACATGGCCTACAACGTAATCATGGGGAGACCATGGATCCATGACATGAGAGAGGTACCATCTACCCTACATCATGTAATCAAATTCCCTTCCAAATGGGGAATTCAACATATTCGAGGCGATCAACAAACCTCAAGAAGTATAAATTACGTGGTACATTATAACAAAGAAGTGGAAGAATCAAAAGATAAGGAAATCACTCAGGCAGGTACAGTTGCACAAACAGGGACGGAAAAAATTGTTGCTCAAACAGGTATAGAAGAAATTATTATTCAAACAGGCACGACAGATGATAGCCACGAGAAGGTGAACCAGGTCACCTCGGAAGAAATACAAAAACATACGGACATGGATTCCAGACCTGATGTCATTCAGGAACCATAAGAGGATGAATATATCAAAACAACTATGGAAGAGCTCGAAGCTATTCCACTATTCGAACAGAAGCCTGAACAAAAAGTCCACATAGGCACGAGGCTAAGTCCCAGCAGAAGAGGTGAGTTAGTTGATTATTTAAAGCTAATGCAGATTGCTTTGCTTGGTCCCATTCAGACATGACAAGTATCCCACCAGAAGTGATGACTCATAAACTAAATGAAGATCCATCCTTCGTGCCTGTCAAGCAAAATAAAAGAAAGCAAGGACAATTCAAGAACCACGTGATCGACGATGAGGGGGACTTATTGTTACAAAGTCATGCATTTTGGGCTGAAAAACGCTGGAGCCACATATCAAAGGCTAGTGACCAAGATGTTCTAGGAACATCTGGGAAAGATGGTGGAGTTTTACATCGATGACATGCTGGTAAAATCAACACAAGCGGAGGATCATTTCCAGCATCTTTCAATTACCTTCGATATTTTACGCAGGTATAATATGAAACTGAATCCAGAAAAATGCGCCTTTGGCGTAGAATCAGGTAAGTTTTTGGGTTGCCTTGTGTCAAATAGAGGAATAGAAGTAAATCATGCTCAAATTAAAGCTATTGATGAAATTCCCAATATACTTACAAGCAAAAAAGAAGTGCAAAGACTAACAAGAAGAATTGCAGCCTTGGGGAGGTTTATATCCAGGTTTTCGGAAAAGAGTTTTAAATTCTTTTCAGTTCTTAAAAAACAGAATCAGTTCGAATGGACTGAGGAATGTTAACAGGAACTCAAAGATCTGAAGGCATATTTATCAAAACCCCCGTTGCTGTCAAAACCAAAAGAAGGGGAAAGGCTGTATGTCTATCTTGCCGTAGCAGAAATTGCCCTAAGTGCAGTACCGGTAAGGGAAGACAAAGGTAAACAATCTCCAATTTATTACGTAAGCAAGTCTTTGTTAGACGCTGAAACAAGATACCCACATCTGGAAAAATTAGCTTTAACTCTGATTATGGCATCTAGAAAATTAAGACCATATTTTCAATATCATCCCATTACTGTTGTGACTTCATACCCATTGAGAAATATTCTGCATAAAAAAGAATTATCGGGAAGATTATCTAAATGGGAGATAGAATTAAGTGAGCATGACATTATATCTCAGCCTAGGACTGCAATAAAGTCTCAAATTTTAGCTGATTTCGTCGTTGATTTTAATACCAACATAATTCCTGAAGTAGAAAAAGAGTTACAACTCTTTAACGGGGCTAATCCAGGTATATGGATCCTATTTACTGATGGCTCCTCTAATGTAAATGTAACGACCCGGTCCGTCGTTACGCAGTATACGCCTCTATTCCCTTATTTCTGTCTTGTAGTAGCTCGGTTAGACTGTTCATGAAGTGTTGGGGTTGGTTGGTTCGGGTTCAGAGTGAAAATAGAGTGGATTGAGACACTTAGTCTCTAACAAGAGCTTTAGAGTTGGAAAAGTCAACCCAGAGTTGACTTATTGGTAAACGTCCTCGGAATGCAGATTTTATGGTTCGGATAGCGTCGTTAGGTGATTTGGGACTTAGGAGTTTGTTCAGAATATTTTTAGGGTGCCCGGTGTAGATTTAGGCTTGAATTGGCGAAGTTAGTATTTTGGCGAATTCCGGTTGATAGGCAAGATTTTGATCCGAGGGTCGGAATGGGATTCCGAAGTTGTTGTAGCCTCGTTATGTCATTTTGGATTTGCCCGCAAAATTTTAGGTCATTCGGAAATGGTTTGGTTGGGTTTTTGATCAAATGCGTTNTATGTTGGTATGTTTGGTTGGGGTCCCGAGGGGCTCGGGTTTGATTTCGGGCGTTAAACGGAGAATTTGGAACTTGAAATGCAGCTGAAGCTGCTACTGCTGGTGCGATCGCACCTGCGATGCTTAGGCCGTAGGTGCGGACATCGCAGGCGCGAGAGTGAAGGCGCAGGGGCGGAATTCATCGCAGGGGCGGAAGGAAGTCCGCACCTGCGATGTCGCAGGTGCGGGA
>ML283348.1:609-11038 GCA_005239495.1 Nicotiana undulata | reverse complement strand
TAGCTCTTTGAGCCAGCAGATCACCACAACTTCAAACTCTCCGAAGATCATCTTTCTCGAGCTCCTTCATTAGAAGCGCTCATTCCATACTTTAACCACCGCACACCATGGTCTATAACAGCTGCTTCTTCAACACTGCTTCACAACACTGTATCCCAATGCAACCGAAGAACTACAGCACCGTCGAACTTAACATGTTCTATTCGATCGAACGGCGATACCACACCACATGTGAATATTCCACCTTTGCCAATGACACCCAGCTTCGATACTTAATCAACCCAAACTGGACCATTCATAATCCAAATGCCTTTCCTCTACCGAAACTAAAAATACCGAAATCTCGAAACCACACTCTGAGAAGACCTCCCTTCAAGTCATTCATCACCCCCAACACATGGGCAAGCATTCTACCGCCATATCAACATCGCGCGATAACCAATCGAAACATCATCACTATCCGAGCATAGCCTCAAGGCTCTCAGAAACACAGTTACTGTGCTGAAATAACATCATATTCTTCTGCAGGGCGATAACAACAGTCCATTCGACTATGCATGAAGAACATCATGCACCGCATCTGTAGCCCCATTACAATTCCTCAAACTCTCGATTATAAGAAGCGCTTCGCGACGTATAAGATTGAGTAGGAATAAACATAGGCATAAGTCTGAGAGGAATCAAATCGCACGATATGATATCAAGAAGGGAAGTACTCCTAACAGCCCTGCAGCCTCTCGAAGATAAGTACAGACGTCTCCGTACCGATCCGCAAGACTCTACTAGACTTGCTCATGACTCATGAAACCTAGGGGAACCTAGAGCTCTGATACCACGTTGTCACGACCCAAAACCTATGGGTTGTGATGGCGCCGGACACCACTGTCAGGCAAGCCAACCCCTTAATCAGTTGAAATACCATCCTGTTTAAAAATTTCGAAATCGTTGCCTTTATTGCTTTTCATAATCAAATAAATAAACTTTTGTAAATTAAACACGATAGGAAATCCATTTAATTCAATAAAACAAGACTCAACACATCCCCAGAACCCGGTGACACAAGTACATGAGCAGTTTCTAAGAATTTATACAATTATACAACTCTTGTCCGAGAAATAAATGGGACAAAGCAATAGAGCTACAATGTAAAGATATAGAAAGAAGGAGACTCTGTCAACTGCGGAACGCCTACGGATGAATGCAACCCGAGCAAGTCTCCAAATCAATCGTTGAACTATGAAGATACCTGTGCAACAAAATGCACAGAAAGTGTAGCATGAGCACATATACATATATGTACCCAGTGAGTATCCCGCCTAACCTCGAAGAAGTAGTGACGAGAGGTCGACTTGATACTCACTAAGGTCCAACAGTGATAATAATAGACAGGATATAAGGAAAACAGTAGGCATGTAAGACAAATAAACATCGAAATGCATCAAGATGAGGTATCCAAATAACGGTGGAAATCAAGAAAGTCCTGTATCTGCCGTGGCGTATGACCCGTTCCCATAATTAAATCACTCTCATCACTCCGCCGTGGCGTACGGCCCGATCCCATAATGAAATTACTCTCATCTCTCCGTCGTGGCGTACGACCCGATCCCATAATGAAATCACTCTCATCACTCTGCCGTGGCGTACGGCCCGATCCTACTTCGTTCATCACTCTCATCACTCCGCCGTGGCATACGACCCGATCCAATAATGAAATCACTCTCATCACTCTGCCGTGGCGTACGGCCCGATCCTACTTCGTTCATCACTCTCATCACTCCGCCGTGGCATACGACCCGATCCAATAATGAAATCACTCTCATCACTCCGCCGTGGCGTACGGACCGATCAAATAATGTAAGACAAGAACAATGGAAACGAGTAAAGTATCACTATCCTTTAGATGAAACATTACCAGTCACAACAGTAGCACAGAGCATATTTTATCATGACAGGGCAAAAACAATGAACATGTTGTGGCCTAACTACCCGGACAAAACAATAATAGCCACTACGTATGGACTCTCGTCACTTGGAGCGTACGTAGCCCCCAAACAAGTACACATAGCATTTGAAGTTACCTAGGGGGACAATTCCCTCTTACAAGGTTAGAAAGGAGACTCACCTCGCTCCGAAGATTCATCACCGGCTTCCAAGCCTCTACGACGACTAAAATGGATGCACAACGCACCCAAACTATCCAAATAATGATAATTCAATGAAAATATACTCAATAGATCATAACCAATTCAAATTACAAAGTTCCTCAGCCCGGCTCAATGAAATGACTAGAATGACCTCAGGCCCACGTGCCCGGACTTCGAAATTTCTTGAAGAAAATCTCTACCCGAAGCTTTACTAATTCAATTACACATTTTACTCAATTATTCATGCTCAATTCGTGGCAAAAATCCAAATTTCCAAAATTCTAGGTTTTCTTCAAAAATCCTAATTTTCCCCACAATTTCTCATGTTTAACCCATGCATAAATCTTGTATTTAACTTGAAATGAGTAGGAGTAACTTACCTTAACATAGATGACGAGAATCCTCTCTTAAATCTCTCAAAACATTGCCCATGGCTTTGAAAAATGAGAGAGAAATGCCAAAATCCCGTTTTAAATCAACACAACCCAGAACCAACACCTATGCGATCGCACCATCTTGCCAACGATCGCATAGGTCACCTGATGCCTCCCTCCGCGATCGCACACACCGCCCGCGATAGCACAAGGCGCCCAACCTTCCCCTCCGCGATCGCATTGCACTTCCACGATCGCATAAGCCAAAAACCCGATCCCCGTTAAATCCTTCTCCTCGATCACACACAAGGGACTGCGATCGCATAAGCCAAACTCACCCCCTTCACCTTTCTTCTTCGCGATCGCACAGCTAAGGCTGCAATCGCATAGAACACCAGCAGCACCAGAAACCAGCAACAACAAATTCACTCTGAAATGCCCCGAAACCACCCGAGGCCCCCGAGACCCGGTCCAAATAACACAACTCAGTCCCATAAAACCCCACGAACTTGCTCGAGGCTTCAAATCACATCAAACAACACCGAAATCACGAATCGCACTAAAATCCAACTTTATGAACTTTGAAATTTCTAACTTTCACGACCTGCTCCAACTTCCGGAATCGCATTCCGACCCCGATACAAAATTCTCCACTTCCGGTCGGATTCTCAAAAAACCTTCAAATATCTATCTTTAGCCAAAAGGCTTCAAAATGACCTCCGAACATCCGAATTCACTTTCGATCGCACTCCCAACTCTAGAATCACCATACAGAGTTATTCCCAGACTCGGAATCCCAAATGGACATCAATATCATTGAAATGCGCTTCAAGCCAAACTTAGGAAATTTCTTCAAAAATGCTAACTTCCACAATATACACCAAAACACTCTCGGGTTATCCAAATCCCGATCCAGACATACGCCCAAGTCCGAAATCACCATACGAACTTGCTGGAACCTTCGGATCCTGATTCTGGGGTTGTTTACTCAAAATTCCAGTCTTACTCAATTTCTTAAACTTAAGGCTTGAAATGAGAACTTTCCTTTCAATTTAACTCCGAACCTCCTGAATTTCAATTCCGACCATACACACAAGTCAATATACCTGAAATGAAGTTGTTCATGACTTTCAACCGCTGAACGACACGCTGGATCTCAAAACGAGCGGTCGGGTCGTTACACCTATCGTATTATTATCAAGTGGTATCAGAGAATATGCTAATCAAGATTTCAATCTTGATAATCTTGGGAGGTTCTTGAGCAAAAAAAAAACCAAAAAAAAATCGAAAATCAGCCTAAAACAAAGTGTTATTGCTCATTATTATTTTTAGAATTCAAGTATTGTTTGGTTTGCAAAACATAAAAGGAAACAAGAAGAGAGGATCCTAGTTCTTAAAGATTAAGGTAACTTCTTTCCTTATTCTTGTGGGTTTTGGGTTTCCTAAATTCTTTTTTTTCCTACTAACCAATTCCTATTCTTCCTAGGTTTGGTCCTCCACTTTCCTTTTCTTTTTCTAACTCCTTATTCTTATCAGTGTGAGTTGTGACTTCTAGGTTTATTAATAAATCTATAGATTAATGACCAATGTTGCTTTGAGTGGAAAAAGGAAAGAGAGGTGAGAGAGAATTAGAAGGAAAAAGCCAAATTTCAGGGAAACATAATTCTTCTAATCTTTGTTATAGATGTTTCGAACAGGTAATTATACTGAAAGTAGGCGAGTTATGACTCAACAATTCGAAAAGTCGAACTTACAATGTACCGAATGGAAGGAAGACAATGGTAAAGTGATTTTTTAAACAAGAGCTAAAGTGATGTCTGCGATTTGTGCCCTTAGAATTGACAAAGAGACTATAACTCTATTCAGACTTATATGGTTGAGAAATTGAACTTGCCTTGTGTTGAGCATATTGAACCCTACATGTTGAGAGGAGTAAAGGTAGATAAAAGAGTGTTATTACTATTCTCTATTTGAAGGTATGAGGATGCAATCTGGTGTGATGTAATTCCCATGAATAATTATCATATCTTGTTGGGAAAACTATGGTATGTTTATAGAAAAGCTTCATATAACATGGAAAAAAATAGATACTCTGTTGAGGTTAATGGGAAGAAACTCATTCTCAGACCTTTGACTCCCTCACAAATTTGTGAAGATGAAAAAACTGTTAAAGAGAATATGGAAAAATATAAGAGAGAAAAGAATGAGAGGAGTAAGCGAGTGCATGTCGACATCCCAAGAGATAAAAAATAAGAGGTTGTGTTGAACGAAGAGAATGGGATGTCAAGTGAGAAAAAGAATAATCTTGAGGGAAACAAAAAGAGGAAAGGCAATGAGATAACAAAGGTATGTGAGGTAGGGAGAGCAAAACAGGAGGGTTTGAGTGAAGAAAAGGAAGAAAACTTTAGTGAGAGAAAAGAGGCTAAGGGTGAGGAAAAAATTAGTCTTGAGATAAAAGCCAAAGAGAGTGTAAGTAAGAAAAAACATTCTTTACTTCCTAACCCATTATTAACTCTTTCTTGTTTTAGTTCTTGTGATTTTGTGCAGCCATATGTGGAAAGACCTTTTGAAATGGGAGGTGAGGCACAAGAGATGGTAGCTAAGGATCCAATCGGATTCCAACATGAATTTTGTGAAATCAAATCTTGTTGGATGGTGGAAGATAAAAGCTTGGTTAATTTCTTTGTTGATGAACCTTTTGACTCATTTGATCCTTATTCACAGGTTTACAACATGGAGTACCCTAAATGCATTGCTAAGTTAGATCCATTGCATAAAAGAATAAAAGGTGATGTTCTTCAATCAATAAGTAAGTCCAAGTATAGTATGTATAATTGGTTTATTCACATTCTTGGCCTTTCTAGAACACCTAAGGTATTTTTGGAGGTAATGAACTATACTCTTATTTCTTATGTTGGTGACTTTATAATTTTTTTGGATGATGATATTTTCATGCATATCTAGTCATTAACTGTAATATCTAAGTTCAAGTGCAAGAGTAATTTGCTTCCTTTTGAAATTGAGTATGACATAGATGATTATGCATTCCAACTTGGTGGAAAAAAGGCATGCAATTTATGAGAAGAGGCTTGCTAATGAGTTAAATGTTCCCTCTTCTCTTATTCAAGTGACTAATGAGTTTACATATGATAAATTGCTAGAATGCGAGTTTTGTTGTGTGATAGGAAGTCATTCTTCCAGTCCTGTTTATTGTGAGCGTGTAAAATTATTTGATACTAGTAAAGAGGCTATGCATGATTATTGTGACGATAGTGATCAAATACTATTTCATGAGCTTATCTATGACTCTTTCTGTGACAGTTTGAGTAAATTGTTTAGAATCCTATGATGTTGAGAATATTATTTGGGAAAGTTATAATCATGAGCTTGAATGTATTAAAACTTTATTTTGGGAATTATGGGTACTTCTAACCTTCTTGTGAATTTATGTGCTTATTTTGAATAGCTTACATGTAGAAGAATCCATGAGATTTGTAATTGATACTTGGCTATATCATAAAAATGACTTATTTGATACATGTGGTAGAGATACTTATTTTAAATGGATGCGTGATCATTCTTTTGTAATTTAATTGTCATGCACATTTTTTGACTACCTTAAGAGAGGTTTTTATGGGACAAATCTAAGTAGGCATAAATTTTATTGGGATGATGATGTCCATATGCTTTACAATGGAGTATTTACACCTATTAGGCTAAATTGGGTTAAGTGGACACATGGTCACTATCTTGTTTTATTCGTACCATTTTTTAAAATTAGTGGATGCCATTTACTAGTGCATGTCTTCATTTTTCATGCATGGTCGAAATTCGAGGACGAAGTTTCTTCAAGAAGATGGGGATGATAGAATCCTAGGAAGCTCAAATCAGGCCAACTTCATGTCCAAGAAGAGGTAGATTAGATCCCAAGAAACATCATCTGAAGAAGGTCCAAATCAGGCCACTGTTGGACCAATTTTGCACCTAAATTGTGTCCAAACTTGCAGCCCATGAAGTTGTGATGACCCACAAGGTATTCTATGTTAATTTAGCTAAACCTGTGTTTCGAGACCCCCAAAGCCTCTGTTAATCTCACCTCGATATGTGTGCACAGCCCGGGTGTGTAGCCGGGAAGCTTTTATGTGAAAACTTGATGAAAAGTTAAAATTTATAATAATTAATTGATTAAAGTTTACTTTGGTCAACATTTTTGGTAAACGAACCTGGACCCGTGATTTGACGATCCCGGAGGGTCCGTAGGAAAATATAGGACTTGGGCGTATGCCCGGAATCGAATTCCAAGGTCCCAAGCCCGAGAAATAAATTTTTAAAGAAAATTATTTTCTGAAAATAATAACGGCTTTTGAAAATGAATTTTTATGTGAAACATGTGTTACCGGGCCCGTATTATGGTTCCAGAGCCCAGAACAGGTTTAATATGTGTTATATGAGCTATCTGTAAAACTTGGTGTAAAACGGACTTGGTCTGACGTGTTTCAGATCAAAAATGGAAAATTTGATAGTTTATGAAGATTAAGAAAATTCTATGAATTTTGAAGTTTAATTCATTGTTTTTATGTTATTTTGGTGGTTTCATTACTCGAATAAGTCCGTGGGATGATTTGGGACTTGCTGGAACGCTCGATTTGATGTTCCGAGGGCTCAGGTGGGTCCCGGGTAGGTCCCGGGGTGTCCTTAGGCTAAAAGATAATTGTTGCAGGTCCGAGGGGTCAGTTCTCTGAACCCACCACCACGGTCCGCGGTCAATTTTTTGCTGGCCGCGGTGGGGGACCTGAGGGGGAGCTTCGCGGCTGCGGTCGTGTTTTCGCGGTCCGCGGTGGAGGGGCTGGGTCAGTGGTCCGACTTCGGAGGCTTATATATTTTGATCTACAAGGAATATTAGATGCTTTACTTAATTCTGTAGTTTTAATGTTAGTACGTTAATGAAATTGTATACGTTGGCTTGTCTAGCGGGTTCAACGTTAGACGCAGTCGTGGCCCAATGGTGGAATTTTGGGTCGTGACAGAAGTCTTACATAAAGGCACGTTTTCATAGCATAAAAAGGACTTACTTGATGTCCAAGAAGGGTACAATATACGTTCTAGATGTTGATTGCAAGTTTGTGCCAAGTTGCTTGCAAATTTCCTTCAAAATTTCCAAGATTTTCAAGATTCTATCTAAGATTGGTTTGGGAATTATTTCCATATATTATGGGACTATATTTATTGCTTTCCTAGTTACTTAAGTTTATGTTTTCCTTTTACTAAGATTTTTTGAATTACTTTCCAAGAATGACTTGGTTTTTACTTCCTAGTATTTTCCTTTTCTTAAGGTAGTTGGACTTGTTGTCCAAAGTAGTTTAGGACTTTATTTACTTGTCGTGACCCCTCTATATATAAAGGGGTGTATTCTTTATTTTTAGACTTAGATTATTATAGACTATTATCAATAAAAATTATGAGATTTTTCTTGCACTCTTGTGTGTGGCTACTCTCGAATTTATTCTTGAACCTTCAAGACTCAACTTAAGGTTATACGATTAAATTCTTTTCGAAATCTTAGATCACTTTTAGGTATGCAAGAAAGGTGATAAGCTTAGGCTTATTGTTGTTCTTGTTATTCTAAGGGGTCGGGTTTCACAATCTATCTCTTATTTTTAATCTCTATCAGGGGCGATTAGTTCTTCATTAGCTAATTATTGTTGTTAGGATTCAACTTCAAGAATAGACTTCTTGAATTCAAGAAACTCTTTCTTAAATTCAATCTATCCTTAATTTTCCGTCCTTTTTTTGTTTCTTTATTTTCTTTTAGTTTCTGCACGTTTCTTGATTTTTTTTTAGTAATTCTTGGACCACTATCGTATTGTTATCAAGTGGTATCAGAGAATAGGCTAATCAANTCACCGGATGTAAGATACGTAGGCAAACTTCATAAGTTTCGGCCCCCATTTTTCAAAAAATTCAAAAAAAAAAAAAAAAAAAAAAAAAAAAAAATCCAAAAAGAAATCGAAAATCAGGTTTACAACACGGAGTACCCTAAATGCATTGCTAAGTTAGAGCCATTGCATAAAAGAATAAAAAGGTGATGTTGTTCAATCACTAAGTAAGTCCAAGTGTAGTATGTACGATTGGTTTATTCACATTCTTGGCCTTTCTAGAACACCTAAGGTATTTTTGGAGGTAATGAACTATACTCTTATTTCTTATGTTGGCGACTTTATAATTTTTGTGGATGATGATATTTTGATGCATATCAAGTCATTAACTATAATATCTAAGTTTAGGTGCAAGAGTAATTTTCTTCCTTTTGAAATTGAGTATGACATAGATGATTATGCATTTCAATTTGAAGTAAAAAGGCATGCAATTTATGAGAAGAGGCTTGGTAATGAGTTAAATGTTCCCTCTTCTCTTATGCAAGTGCCTAATGAGTTTACATGTGATAAATTGCTAGAATGTGAGTTTTGTTGTGTGATAGGAAGTCAGTCTTCTAGTCATGTTGATTGTGAGCGTGTAAAATTATTTGATACTAATAAAGAGGCTATGCATGATTATTTTAACGATAGTGACCAAATACTCTTTCATGAGCTTATTTACGACTCTTTCTGTGACAGTTTGAGTAAATTGTTTAGAATCCTATGATGTTGAGAATATTATTTGGGAAAGTTATAATCATGAGCTTGAATGTATTGTGTCACGACCCAAAATCGGTCCAGGTCGTGATGGCGCCTAACGGCGAGGTTAGGCAAGCCAACGAACAACAATAATAATGAAAGTGCGAAATACAATAACAACAGGGGGTAGGGCCGCAGAAAACAAGCTGAACCACAGCTAGGCCCAATACATATACAACCCCGATAACTACAACAAGTGTGTGCCAGGACTAGTGTCACAGTGTCAACGGGCGGCTACGTATAGATGCCACGCACGGACTCTCGTCACGTGGTGCGTACGTAGCCCCCTCAACAAGCACAATTAGGAACAAAGAGCCTAGTGGACATTTCCCCCTTACAAAGTTTGGAAAGGAGACTCACCTGGACAAGTGCTCCTCCGGCCAACGGACCAATCAACACGACGCACGAATCCTCCGAATCACCCTCGATGGCTCGCAACTAGCCAAAAGCACATAATTATATCAATTTAGGAAGATTCGGGGAGGATTTATCAAATATTTCCTCAAAAACGTATTCTTGACGTACTTTGGAAATTCAACTCCGAGCCTCGGCGTCCGGAAAATTATAATTCTTGAAGAAACGCGCTATACGTCGCCTAAGGATCAAGATTAACTCAATTAATCATCCCTCAATGGCCCAAAAATCAGAATTCACATTTTAATCAAAACCCTCTATTCTCCCCAACAATTTCTTATGAATTTCTATGAATTAGGAATAGGAAATTCTCCTAGAATGGAAGAATTGACATGCGAAGGGTTACGGAATCACTTACCTGAGTTTCTAGGCCAAAATACCCGTTCTGGAGCTCTTGGGGTCGTCAACAATGGAGGAAAATATGAGTTTTGGAAAGAAATCACGACTTGGCCTTTTATTTGGACTGCCCAGCAGTTTCCGCACCTGCGACTTTTGGATCGCAGGTGCGGACTCGTACCTGCGGAAGATTGGGTCGCGCCTGCGGAAAAAGGCCTGGGCCCCTGGGGGATTTCTCGCACCTGCGGGCTTTTGTCCGCGCCTGAGGAGCCGCGCCTGCGGAGAATAGGCCGCTCCTGCAATGGCCGGGGCCCCTGGGGAAGGTCGCGCCTGCGGGCCTTTGTCCGCTCCTGTGGAGCCGCACCTGCGGAGAGAAGTCCGCTCCTGCGGAAGAAGCCGCACCTGTGAAGGGAATTCCGCTGGTGTGAACCTCGCGCCTGCGGCTCATGGACCGCAGGTGCGGTCACACCAGTAAATTCCCACCAGC
>ML283347.1:3487-18825 GCA_005239495.1 Nicotiana undulata | reverse complement strand
TATTATGAGATTGTCTTTACTTGGTAATTTATTTTTGATTGAAAGTATTGGCTATTGAGTTTGGGAAGTATTTATACGAATGGTAATACAAGTGTAGAGTACGTGATTGAGGTAATTGGTTATAGCTGAGACCCTTGCCGGGCATTTCTTGAGTTACTACTTGATGTTTCCCCCTTGCCGGGCATTCTGAATTGCTTATTTCCACTATGATGTACTCCTTGCCATTTATTTGTTATTGTTTGGTGAGGAAGAGTGTAAAGCACGAAGGGTGATGTCGTGCCATGATACTTGATTTCATTGCATAGTGAGGAAGAGTGTAAAGCACGAAGGGTGATGCCGTGCCATGATTTTATTGATTATAAGCACGAAGGTAAATGCCGTGCCATGATTCTATTGATTATAAGCACGAAGGTAAATGTCGTGCCATGATTTTATTGATTATAAGCACGAAGGTAAATGTCGTGCCATGATTCTATGTACATTGCATTGTGAGGAAGAGAGTAAAAGCACGAAGGGTGATGCCGTGCCATTGTTTATTTTTCTGACATTTATATTGTTTCGTTGTTGATTATGTTGGATTGTTTCTCTAGATACATGTCGATGTGACTGCTTTATTTCACTTGTTTTCCCCCTTTACTGTTTCCGTATCCCCTACTTGCCGGTTTATCTCCTACCTTGTGTTATTTCCTGTTTCCTGTGGTAGAATAAGATAGGTTATCGTTAAGGTCAAGTCTAGCCTCGCCATTACTTTGGCCGAGGTTAGGCTCGGCACTTACTCAGTACATGGGGTCGGTTGTACTGATGTTACACTACACTTCTTAATGTTGTGCAGATCCCGCATCCGGACCCAGTGGACCGCATTGAGGGAGTCACCTTCAATCCACCCAGAGTTTCATNATTATTCGTTTTGGGAATATTATTACTTTTCTGCTGTAAAAACTTTTGAAGTGATTTGGAAATGTTCGGTAAAGGCTGAAAGTTAAGGAATTGAGATATTCCAGTAGAGGTTGGAAGTTTAATTGGCTTTATTACTGTTATGTTTTTTTTTATTTATGTCAAAGCGTTGTGTACGTTGGCTTGTCTAGCGGGTTCAATGTTAGACGCAGTCACGGTCTGAAAGGTGGGATTTCGGGTCATGACACCGAGCTTGACAAGTGCCAATCTCGTTGGGAAACTCTCGAGGAGATCCATACTCGAGGCTTCGATCTCACTGATGAGATACAAAGTGCCAAAGAGCTAGAAGCCGATGCTAAGGCACTGGCCTCCTTCGATGATGATGATGACGTCGGGAGCGTGAGCGGGTCTGAGAGCGGAGGGGACCCCTATGGTTAAGATGCAGCTCACGGGGAGAATTAGGCACTTAGGATTTTTCCCCTTCGATTTTTTTGTACACAACTTTGACCGGGCCATGTCGCCCTATAAGAAATTTGCCTTTCTTTCTATTTTGTCTTGTGAGATTTTGTCTTGTTTCTGTCTTACAGAATTTTGCTTTATTTATGCCTTATGAGATAGTATTCGTTGGTTTTAAGTTTAACTATTTTGACCGAAACCGAATTAGTGTCGAGTGAGTGCTCACTCGAACTCAAAGTAGGATAACCCTAAGGTTTTAGTTGAGTGAGGATGATTTCTCGAACTCAAAAATAAAAATGACCCTTAGGCTTTTGTATTAGGCCGATGTGGCCTCTATAAAAAGGAATGGCTTTACCCTCTTTCGTCTTAAAAAGTTTATTTTTTAATCATATCAAATTTGTTATGCCTTAGCATGAAATAAGGAATTTGTTCGGGAGTTCAAACAATTTTGTACCCATTAGGGTTTTCGAGTATCGATACCATCGAAACCCTTTGTTTCGTAATGCCTTAGCATGAAATAAAGAATTTGTTCGAGAGTTCGAACAATTTCTTACCCATTAGGGTTTTTGAGGGTCGATATTATTGAAACCCTTTGTTTCATAATGTCCTTAGAATGAAATAAAGAATTTATTTGAGAGTTCGAACAATTTTGTACCCATTAGGGTTCTCGAGGGTCGATATTCTTTATTTTTTTTTTAGTTCCACTGAGAAAATTATCGAAACCCTTTGTAATTTTGTCTAGGGTAGCCTTTTTGACCAGTTTATGAAAATATTCGAGACCTGTTTTATTATGAAATTTAGACGTCTCCGAACCGCGTTAATTTGGTCGTAGCCTTTTTAGTTTTGGGACTTGCCTCTTGGGTCAGTCACCGAGTGGGGTGGTCGTGGCCTATAAAATTCAAGGATTGCCTTTATAAGGTCTTATGATCTTGGGGTTTTAATAATTAGATCACATATATTGTTCTTAGGGTCAATTATCCAGGGATATGGGAGTTCGACGGGGATGTTACGCACCGTATTGGGGTGGGGTGGATAAAATGGAGGTTAGCGTCTGGAGTCCTGTGTGAAAAGAATGTGCCACCGAAACTCAAAGGTAAGTTCTATAGAGCGGTGGTTAGACCGACCAGGTTGTATGGAGCTGAGTGTTGGCCAGTCAAGAATTCTCATATCCAGAAGATGAAAGTAGCAGAAATGAGGATGTTGAGATGGATGTGTGGGCACACTAGGCTGGATAAGATTAGGAATGAAGATATTCGAGAGAGGTTTGGCGTGGCTCCGTGGACGACAAGATGCGGGAAGCGCGACTTAGATGGTTCAGACACGTGCAGAGGAGAACCCTAGATGCACCAGTTAGGAGGTGTGGGCGGTTGACTTTGGCAGGTACGAGAAGAGGCAGAGAGCGACCTAAGAAGTATTGGGGCGGGGTGATCAGGCAGGACATGGCGTGGCTTCAGATTTCCGAGGACATGGCTCTTGATGAAAACATATGAAGGTCGATCATTAGGGTGGTAGGCTAGGGGGTAGTCAAGAATTCTTCCCTCTTTATATCGGGTAGTCTTATAGAGTTTTGTTTAGTTTTGTTAGCAGTCTATGGTGTGTTCACATTGTTGTTTTGCATAGTTTTGTGTTATTGTCCTTTCACTTATTCGTTGTTGTTGTTTTCTCAGGCACATTTTGTTGTTGCATGCCTTTTATTTTGTTTCTTTTCTGATATTATTGTTTCTCTTGTCGAGCCGATAGTCTCCAGGAAACAGCCTCTCTACCCTTTTCGGGGTAGGGGTAAGGTCTGCGTACACTCTACTCTCCGTCGACCCCACTAGTGAGATTTTACTAGGTATGTTGTTATTATTGTTGATCACAACTATTATTCAGACGGCAGTCCCCCGAGTGTGGGGTTAGTTGTTTGAACTTCAATTGTGATCGGCCCTTAAGCCTTTTTACACAATAGATCAAGAGCATGAAATTGTAGAGTAAAATTTTTCTAAGGCATGAAATATTTTGCATGGAAAAATACTTTTCATAATAGATGGTTATACATTCGTACATGTTTGATGTACATGGGAACAGCTCATTCGACCGTTTGGCTCTTACAAAATTTACCTAACGAGACCCTGTTGACACGAAGTACTTTCCTTGCAACAAAGCTGACATTCGAGGGTGATGCCCCCCAGTATTCGAGGGTGATGCCCCCCAGTATTCGAGGTTGATTGTAAAGAAGCCTCGGATGATGTTGAATTGATCTAAGTTATCACGAACAATGGTTGCCTCGTTAAAAACCTCGCCGAAAAAACCCATTTGGGACAAAAACCAGTCTAAGGGAAAAAGTGTGCAACGCGTGCTTTCAGGCCTAAGGACTTCATGTTGAAGAATCCATCGATGTCTTCAAACGAACACCTGCAATTTTGGTTAATATAAAATATTGAAAATGGAGAAGTTCTTACCTTAGCAATAGTATTTTTTGAGGAGTAATATGTTCCAATTGTTTGGTAATTGCTCGTCGTTCATTATGCCGAGCTTGTAGGATCCTTTTTCGACAATGTTGAGGACCTAATATGGTCCCTTCCAGTTTGTGCAAATTTTTCCTTCATTCGAGTTTCGAGTGTTGAGGGTGACTTTTCTTAGTACTAAGTCCCCGATTTTAAAGTGTCGAAGATTGGCTCTTCGATTGTAATACCTTTCGATCCGCTGTTTCTGTGAGGCCATTCGAATGAGGGAAACTTCTCGTCTTTCATCCAGAAATTTGAGGGTTGTATTCATAGCCTCGTGATTTGATTCTTCCGTTGCATATCGAAACTTGGGGCTAGGCTCCCCGTCTTCGACCGAGATAAGAGCATCGGCACCATAGACTAAAGAGAATGGTGTTGCCCCCGTACTAGATTTTGACATTGTGTGGTACACCCAAAGAACCTCGAGAAGTATGTCTCTCCATTTCCCCTTAGCGTCGGTCAATCTTTTCTTTAGATTTTGAATGATGGTCTTCTTTGTTGACTCTGCTTGTCCGTTCCCACTAGGATGATATGGCGTCAATAAAATCCTCTAATTCTTGTGATCTTTGAGAAATTTTGTCACTTTGCTGCCGACGAATTGCTTCCCATTGTTGCATACGATCTCGGCAGGCATCCTGAATCAACATATAATGTGGTCCCAAATGAAGTCTATGACTTCTTTTTCTCTGACTTTCTCGAAAGCCTCTGCTTCAACCCACTTAGAAAAATAATCAGTCATAAATAAAATAAATTGAGTTTTACCTGGGGCCGATAGTAGAGGGACGACGATGTCCATTCCTCATTTCATGAATGGCCATGGGGATAAAACTGAGTGGAGTTGCTCCCCGGGTTGGTGAATCATCAGCGCATTCCTTTGACATTTGTCGCACTTTCGAACAAACTCTTTTGTATCCTTTTTCCATATTGGCCCAATAGTATCCTGCTCTGATAACTTTGTGAACCAATGACTCAACACCTGAATGATTTCCACAAGTGCCTTCGTGAATCTCCCATAGGACGTAGTCGGTGTCTCCTGGTCCCAGACATATCTCTAATGGTCCATCGAACATTCTCCTAAACAGTGTTCCATCCTCAGCTAATGTGAACCGTGCTACCTTTGTGCGTAGAGTCCTCGACTCCTTCGGGTCCGATGGAAGCTTCTCGTTCCTTAGGTATTTGATGTACTTGTTCCTCCAATCCCATGTTAGACTTGTAGAGTTTATTTCGGAATGACCTACTTCGATCACTGACCTCGAAAGTTGTATGACAGCCCCCAAGTTAAGTTCAGCCTCGCTGTTCTGTTCCCGAGGTACCTGTTGTAAGGTCCATTTTTTAAATCGATGTAAAGCTACCTATAGTTTGTCCAAGTACCTCTACATTCGGTCTTCTCGAACCTCGAAAGTCCTGTTGACTTGGTTTACCACAAGTAGGGAATCACATTTGGCCTCGATGACCTCTGCTCCCAAATTATTAGTCAGCTCGAGACCTGCAATCATGGCCTCATACTCGGCCTCATTGTTAGTTAATTTCAAAGTTCTGATAGATTGTCTAATTGTGTTACCTGCGGGCTGTTTCAAAACGATGCCTAGCCCAGACCCTTCACGTTTGAAGCGCCGTCTGTGAAGAGGGTCCACACCCTCCGATGATGTACCCCATTTTAATAACATTTCCTTTTCGACCTCGGATACGAGTGCTAGCGTGAAGTCATCCACGAAGTCTACCAAGATTTGAGACTTGATGGTTGTTCGGGGTTGATACTCGATATCGTACCCGCTAATCTCAACGGCCCATTTGGCCAATCGACCTGAGAGTTGGGGTTTGTGCAAAATATTGCGAAGGGGATAGGTAGTCACAACACATGTTGGGTGACACTGAAAATATTTAATTTCCTAGAGGCGCTTTAAAGCAAGCAATAATTTTTCTAAGTATGGGTATCGGGTTTCAGCCTCACCTAAGTTTCGACTAACATAATAAAAAGGGAATTGTGTACCTTGATCTTCTCGAACTAGGACCCCACTTACCGCTATTTCCGATATCGCTAAATATAAGTAGAGTTGATCATCCGTTTTTGGGGTGTGAAGCAGTGCGGGCTCGACATGTACCTTTTTAGTTCTAAGGCTTGCTGGCATTCCAGGGTCCACGCAAAATTGATTTTCTTCTTAAGCAGTGAGAAAAACCGGTGACTCCTATCTGAGGACATCGAAATGAATCGACCTAGGGCGGCTATGTGTCCTATTAATCTTTGTACGACCTTGACATTATCCAAGACCGTGATATATTCGATGGCCTTAATTTTATCGGGGTTGATCTCGATCCCCCGATATGACACCATGAAGCTAAGGAACGTGCCCGAGCCGACCCCGAATGCGCACTTCTCCGGTTTGAGCTTCATGTTGTACTTTCTTAGTATGTCGAAGGTCTCCTGCAAATGTTTCAAATGGTCCTATGCTCGCAGAGACTTAACTAACATGTCATAAATATACACTTCCATCGAATTACCTATTTGTTCTTCGAACATTCAATTTACTAGGGGTTGATAAGTTGCACCAGCATTGTTTAGTCCGAACGAAATTACGTTATAACAATAGGTGTCGTACCTGATCCTCCGGGTTCATCTATATTTTATTGTACCCGAAGTAGGCATCGAGAAAACTAAGGATCTTGTGCCCGGTCGTGGCATTGATCATGCGATAGATATTCGACAAAGGAAAGGAATCCTTACGGCATGCTTTGTTTAGGTCCTTATAGTGTATGCACATTCTAAGTTTATTTCCCTTCTTAGGGACTACGACTACGTTTGCTAACCATTCGGTATATTTTACCTCCTGAATAGATCCTTTTTGAGAAGTTTGGTTCCCTCGTCCTTGATGAATTCATGCTTAACCTCGGACTGGGGCCTTCTCTATTGTTTTACTAGACGGAACTTCGGATCCAAGCGTAGTCGATGTGTAGTGATCTCCGGTGGGATCGTTGTAATATCGAGATGGGACCAAGAAAAACAATCCATGTTATTTAAAAGGAATTGAATAAGTTTTTCCAGAGCTCAGGAGTTAATCCCATGCCTAGGTATACCTTTCGTTCGGGCAGGTATTCGACCAGAATGACTTGTTCCTGCTCTTCGACTGTCGAATTGGTGGCGTCAGAATCATCGGGAATTATGAAGGATCGAGAAATCCAGTAGTCATCGTCCTCGTCGCTCCTTGTTTCTCCAGATGAGTCGAGGTTGGTGCATGTGGTTGCTATTTAGCCTTCTGCTTTCCTTTGAACTCCGATCCTTTTATTGATGAGAGCGTCGATACCGGTATCACTTCATTGATCTCAAACATCTCTTTGGCGGTATGTTGTTCCCCATACACCATTTTCACTCCCTCCAGTGTTGGGAATTTCAAAACTTGATGAAGGATTGAGGGGACTGCTCTCATGTTATGAATTTAGGGTCGTCTGAGTAGGGCGTTGTATCTCATATCGCCCTTGATCACATGGAACTTTATTTCTTGAACGGTTCTAGTTATGTTTACTGGCAAGATGAACCCTTGATAGTATCACTCGCCATGTTGAAGTCATTGAGAACCCGAGTTGCGGGCACAATCTGATCTTGCAGGGCGAGCTGCTCCACGACCCTCGATCGAATAATATTGGCCGAGCTTCCCTGAATTTTATTCATAAGGATATAGATTACCAATGCATCATTGTGGGGGTGTGAGATCCCCTCAGCTTCCTCATCATTGAAAGACAAGGTCCCTTCTGGTACATAGTCTCGAATTCGCTTTTCCCTGGTGATCGACACCTTGGTGCGCTTGAACACGGCCCCATGTGTAATGTCGACCTCACCAACGATCATGTGAATCAAGTGCTATGGTTCTTACTATTTGTGTCCCTATCTCAGAAGTGGTTTTTAGCTCGGTCTCTCAAGAGTTCTCGAAGGTGGCCCTCGTTGAACAGACGGGCTACCTCTTCTATTAGCTGTCTGCAGTCCTCGGTTATATGACCATGAGTACCATGATATTTGCGTATTTTATTAGGGTTCCTTTGTGTCGGATCGGTTTGTAGGGGTCTAGTCCATCTAGTATCCTTGATCCGCCCAATGGACGATACAATTCCTGATGTGTCGATGCTGAAGTTGTATTATGATAGTCGTGGTGCTTCTGTGGACTCAACATGTTTATCGAAGCCACTTTTACTCATGAGCCCTCAGGAGCTCTGTCCTCGATCATTCCTTCGATCATTTCGAATGGGGTTACGTACTGGACCGTTGTTTCTACGATCTACGTTGTATGGTTGATACCGATCTCTGCTCGATCGGGGTTCTCTGTCGTTATCCCTTTGAATTCTGCCGACGGGCCTGTTTGGATAAACGAAACCGGAAGAGGTCCCCAACTTATCATCCTCGATCCTGATTTTTGAATGGTATCGAATATGCACATCGACCAAGGTCACGACTGGATACTAAATTATATTCTGCTTTAGCTGCCATGATGCTATCAAACTTCGTACGTTTAAACCTTGAGTAAAGGCTTGGACAACCCAATCATCTGCGACCGGGGGTAGGTTCATGCGTTCTATATGGAACCGAGATACAAATTCCCTTAACATTTCGTTATCCTTTTGTTTTACTTTGAAGGGGTCCGAATTTCTAGTCGCGAACTTTATTGCTCCAACTTGTGCTTTGACGAAAAAATTTGCAAGCATGATGAAGGAATCGATGGAATTGGGAGGCAAATTGTGGTACCATACCATCGCCCCTATCAATAAAGTTTCTCCAAACTTTTTCAGCAGAACGGACTCAATCTCGTCATCTTCTAAGTCATTCCCCTTTATTGCGTATGTATAAGAAGTGACATACTCATTAGGGTCGGTGGTCCCATTGTACTTGGAAATTTTAGCCATGCGGAATTTCTTCGCGATGGGCTTTGGAGCCGCATTTGGAGGGAAAGGCTTCTGCACGAACTTCTTCGAATCCAAACCCTTTAGAATCAGTGGTGCCCATGGTATTTGGTCAACCCGTGAGTTGTATGTTTCTACCTTTTTGTCTTTTGCCTCGATCTTCTTTTCCCCTAATTTGATTCGCTTAGTGAGCTCCTTAATCATTTTCACAATAGTGGGGTCAGTCACCGATTCATTGTCGTTCGACCTCTCTAGTACAGGTTCGACCCTATGAACAACTTCTAGTGAGGGCTCGGGTCCGACCCCACCCGGTGCACGGTTCTGATTTTATAGTTGCCTTATAGCAGCTTTTTGAGTTTGTAACGTTTCAAATATCAGTTGAAGGCTGACTCCGCCATCTTCTCCGCCCTGCGTACCTCGACCACCTGATCGAACTTCCCTACGGATGCTATTTTCGGGGTCAACACCTAGATTTGCATTTAGGGATACATGGGAACTAACGTCAACGTGATTTGCAATAAGTACTCCCTCGAGGCCAGCCTGAGGCACTTCGATCCCCGGGGCGGCTACATTGTCGTTTTCTCCATGAAAACCAAGGTCGTTGTCGTTGTATGTGGGTACTTCTTGTGAGTTCGACATGCTGATCCTGAAATCAAAAATACTTAAGAGAACAAGATTAAAGTAGTGTGTGTTATGAGAATTAATACAAGGCAATCACTATTATCCTTAGCCCCACGGTGGGCGCCAAACTATTTACCCTTAAAATCAGATAACAATTAAACTTATATGCGGTTTCAAGGACACGTGAATTTACCTAGTATCAACTGATAAATGCGATGATTAATAATAGAAATTAACAATAAAGTAAAGCAAATTATTGTTGAAATGCAATTCAGCCCTCGAGCTAGTGAGCCCTCGAACTGACTGATACTAGAATAGTGAAGTATAATGCAAGCTGATGAACAAGAGGATATAAGTGAGAGAGAGTGTTATATTGCTTTGATATGCGAGAATAAGGTGTGTTACAAATGATTAGAACCCCCTTTATATTGTAGAGGAATTCTACTTATGGTAAAATTCTAATTACAGAAGGAAATCCCATGATTTACTAAATAATAGTTCTTGATTTGATCTGTTCCGAGATTTCTGTCATGATCTTTGACCAATCACGCATATCTCGCCTTTCTGTTATTATGCTATCTTTGGTCTTGCTCGATGTCTATCTCGTTTGGTGTCTCGATCTCGATAGATACCCTTAATTGCGAACTCTTTACCCTATTCTCGTGCCTTGATCTGATCTATTATGAGGTCAATCATCGATATATCCCCCTGGTCTCGGTTAATCAGTGAAATCGGGTGGGCCTGTTTTAACCGTATACAGTTAAAACATTTTCCAAAAATCCTTTTCAACCTTTCCCACCCTTACCTACCCACCCCACACCCACACACCTAACACTACCCCATGCCTACCCACCTCACCTGCTCTCTCCAAGAAGACTTTTGTTTTTAAAATTTTACTTTATTTTTGTAATTTTAAATTTCTATTTTTTTCGTTTTTCTGCACACTCCCCCTCCCCCCTAGGCCCTGCCCCTCCCCTCGAAAAAGAAATAATTTTTTTTATATATTTTCTGTTTTAGTTTTTTCATCTTTCGGTTTACAAGTTCGAAATTTTACAAGTTCCAAAATTATGAGTTTGGAGGTTTTTGTGATTGGAAGTTTACGAGTTTAGAAATTATAAAGTTTACAGGTTCAAAATATCACGATTTCGAAAGTTTAGCGGTTTGAAAGTTTATGAAATTTGTGGAATTCGGAAGGTTGTTGGTTCGATAGTTTATGGCTTCATCTTTATTGTATCTAAATTATTTATGAATACTACACCGAAAATGAATAAGATTACTACTTATTTACATTTTCCGTTATACCAAACACACCCTTAATGAGAGGCCAAAAAAGTAAAAATTTACTAATTTCAATATCAACTTGCTCTTCTTCCGATACACACCTCCTAATCACCCCATCCGTGCAAATTCAAAAAAGGTATGGCTCATCCCAATAGTAGTCTTGACAATCCCTTTTGATCTTCTTCCTTTGGTTTGAAGAGAACTCATCCGGAATGATACCGCTCACAAGAAACCTTGCCAAGTCTGCAAACCACGGTACCTCTTTTGTTCAAAGTGCCAAACGTTGCTCGTCGTGGAAAGAGTAATTGATTTCAAGGTCATCATGTAGCCTCCCCTCCTCCTCGAAATGAGACAAGCGGTCCCCTACTTGATTTTTACTTCCCTTCTTATCTTTGATGTCAATGTCAAACTCTGCAACAAAAACACCCATCTTATCAATCGGGATTTTGATTCCTTTTGCTCATAAGATAGCAAAGCGCCACATGATCCAGGTGGACAATAACTTTGGCACCCATCAAGTACGGGCGGACTTCTCAATAGCAAACACAATAGCAAGGAGCTCTTTCTCCGTAATGGTGTAATTCACTTGGGAGCTATTCATGGTCTTACTAGCATAGTAAACCGGATAAAAAACTTTGTTTGACACGTTGCCCTAGAACAGCCCAACCACTACATCATTTGCATCACACATGAGTTCAAATGGAAAATTCCAATTTGGAGAGGTAATAATAGGATTAGTTGTCAACTTGAGCTTTAATTGTTCAAAAGCACTCATATAATCATCATTGAAATGGAACTTGGCATCCTTCTCAAGGAGCTTATACAATGGGTTCACCACTTTAGAGAAATTCTCAATAAAGCGCCGGTAGAAACCCGCATCGCCCAAGAAACTCCGCACACCCTTCGCCGAGGCGGGGGGTGCAGCTTAGAAATAACATCAATATTCTCTTTGTGATTTTAAATACCATTGTTTAAAATCTTAAAACCAAGTAGAATGCCTTCCTCAACCATAAAATGACATTTCTCCCAATTGAGTACCAAATTTGTTTTCTCACATCTAGCCAACACTTTGTCCAAATTTGAAAAACAATCATCAACAGAATCACCAGCCATCGAAAAGTCATCCATGAGACCTCAAGGTATTCTTCCACCATGTCCGTGAAAATAGACATCATACACCGTTGAAAATTCACTGATGCATTGCACAAACCAAAAGGCATCCGCTTGAAAGCAAAAGTACCATAAGGACATGTAAAATTAGTTTTCTCTTGATCTTCCGAAGTCTATAAACCATCGGAAATAGGGTAAACAACCCTGGAATCCAACCACTTGATAGTCTCCTTTTTACCACTTTTTGCACAACTTCATTGAGTCTTCTTTGATGTTCAATGGACGGTTTAGCATTATCCTCCAACTTGATCTTATGCATGCAAAATGCGGGGCTTATACCCCGAATATCCGCCAAAGTCCACCCAATAGATTTCCCCCTCTTTTGCAACACTGCCAATGTGGAATCAACATGCACATTAGTCAAACAAGAGGATAAATGGTAGAGTAGAACAAGGGCCAAGAAACTCATACCAAAGGTGTGATTACAATGGCTTCAACTCCAAAGTAGGTGGCTCTTCAATATAAGGCTTTGTAAGAGGAGTCTTCCTATTCTCAAGATCCAAAAATAATTTCCGGGGTGCATAGTTTTACTACCCCATTCCTTGCAAAGAATACACACATTCCATGAAATCATACATCTTTTCATCACCCAAGTTGAGCAAAATGGTTTCCAATATCTCACCAACATTGATTGTAGCATTTGTGTCATCAATAATAACATTGATCACCAAGTCCAGAAAAGAACACAATTCATTACTATTTGGTTTCCACATAGACTTGCACACATGGAATACCACTTGTTCATCACCAACCCCAAAAGTGAGTTCTACGGACTTTACATCATAAAGGGCCTTATCCGTAGCAAGGAAAGGCCTCCCAATAATAATAGGCACTTCATAATCAACCTCACAATCTATAATAACATAGTCCATTGGATGAATGAACTTATAACCTCGTACCAACACATACTCAATCACTTCCAATGACCTCTTCATGAAACGATCGATCATTTGCGATCTCATAGATGCGGGTCTTGGTTTCCCAATTCCCAAAGTTTTGAACACCGAGTAGGGCATAAAATTGATATTCTCCCCAAGATCACAAAGAGCTTTAGCAAATTCGGCACTCCCAATAGTACAAAGAATAGTAAAAGCATTGGGATCCTCCAACTTAAGAGCCATGTAATGAAAAATTTCACTCACTTGATGAGTGACTTTGATAGTTTCAAAATTCATTGTCATCTTCTTGGTCAAATATCTTTCATGAAATTGTCACAAACGGGCATTTTCTCCAAAGCGTCTACTAATGGCACACTAATAGAGAGACCTTTCATCATTTGAATGAACTTCTTGAATTTATTCTCGCCATTTTTCTTGGCAAGTCTTTGAGTATAAAGAGGTAAAGGCTTTGGAAAGGGTTCCTTAGCCTTTTTTACTACCGGTTCTGGTATGTCAATAATGTGCTCTTAACGGGTTCACCTCCTCTTGGGTCTCCTCCATACCATCATCAATATCAATCTAAACCTCATCACATTCTTGAACATTTTTGCTTGGTATTTCCTCCTCTTGAATCACTTTGTCATCATCCACAAGTTGCCTTTCATTTGAGGTGGGTGTATTCCCTCCTCTTTCAATTCTTGTGATAACCGCCATAGCATGCCCCGTGTTGTTACTACCCTTTGGGTTTACTACTGTATAACTTGGTAGTGCAACCTTAGGATGTGTATTAAGAGCTTGAGAAATTTTCCCTATTTTAACTTCAAGATTACGGATTGATGTGGTATGTGAGGCAAGTTGGGCATCTGAATCCGCATTCTTCTCCATCATTTTCTTAAACATGTTTTCAATACGACCCATTTCATTATTTAAATAACTTGAATCATGGGAAGAATAAGGAGGTAGGTTTCTAGGTTGTTGGTACATTGGGGGCCTTTGGAAACCTAATCCTCAATTTCCATGATTGTTATTGTTTCTCCAATTTCTTTGATTGTTGCCTCCCAGATTTCCTGGGTTGTTGTTGTTTGAAACGACCCAACCGATCGTTTTGAGATCCAGCGTGTTGTTCAGCAGTTGGGAGTCATGAACAGCTTCATTTCGGGTATTGTGACTTGTGTGTATTGTCAGAGTTGAAATTCAGGAGGTTTGGAGTTAAATTTAAAGGAAAATTCTCATTTTAGAAGCCTTAAGTTGAAAAAATTGAGTAAGACTGGAATCTTGGGTAAACGACCTCGGAATCAGGATCCGAAGGTTCCAGCAGGTTCATATGATGATTTCGTACTTGGGCGTATGTCCGGAACGGGTTTTGGATAACCCAGGAGCAGTTCAGCGCATATTGTGGAAAGTCAGTATTTTAAGGAAATTTCCTAAGTTTGACTTGAAGTACATTTCAATGATATTGATATCCGTTTGGGATTCCGATTCTGGGAATAGCTCCATATGGTGATTCAGGAGTTGGGGGCGCGATCGGAAGTGAATTCGGATATCCGGAAGTCAATTTAAGGTCATTTGGCTAAAGATAGAAAACTGAAGGTTTTTGAAGAATTCGACCGGAAATGGAAATTTTGATACCGGGGTCGGAATGCGATTCCGGAAGTTGGAGCAGGTCCGTAATGTCAAATATGACTTGCCTGCAAAATTTGAGGTCAATCGGACGTGGTTTGATAGGTTTCGGCGTCGGATGTGAAAGTTAGAAATTTCAAAGTTCATAAAGTTGAATTCTTGCGCGATTCGTGTTTTCGGCATTGTTTGATGTGATTTGAGGCCTCGACTAAGTCCGTGATATGTTTCCAGACTTGTTGGTATGTTCGGACGAGGTCCCGAGGGGCTCGGGTGAGTTTCGGGGTGGTTTCGGACCATTTCTAGGCCATTTATAACTGCTGATTTTTGGCTACAGCAGTGTTCTACGCGATCGGGGGGAATTGGTCGCGATCGCGGTGAGTAAAATGTGAGAAACGGGCCAGTGAATCGCGATCGCGTAGAGTAACTCTTCTGCTGCACTAACTCGACTTTGGATGCTCATATCTGAACATCTATAAGGAATTTTGAGATGATATAAAAATGAAAGTTGTAGCCCTTTGTGTCTAGTTTCTAGAAACGTAAACCATTCATGATTTGGATATGTGTACAAAGCGATATGTCTGTTACACTACTGGGTGTCCGGGAAGTTTGAAGATGAAGGTTGTGTTGCACATGGGCTGACTTTGACAGATTGTATCTAAAACTTTATAAGGAATTGGAAGATGAAAAACACATAAATATTTGTAGATCTTTGAGTCTAGTTTTCATAACATTTAACCATATGTCATTTGGAGTTGTGTGCAAAAGGTTATGTCTATTCTACTGGAGGTTGTATGGGCAGGCTGGGCAATTGTCCTCCGCGATCGCGAAGAGCAAATTTTGGGCTGGAAAATTGTTCTCCGCGATCGCGATGAGTAAATACCTGGGCAATGTTGTTTTAAACCGGGATTTTGGTCATTTTCTTCATTTCTTCAAAGCCATGGGAGATTTTTGGAGAGCTTCAAGAGAGGAATTTCGTCATCTATGTTAAGGTAAGTTACTCCTACTCATTTCAAGTTAGATACAAGATTATTGCATGGATTAGAACATG